>CM051370.1:17477667-17750167 GCA_028015245.1 Cardamine occulta | reverse complement strand
CCACGTACATTTTGAAAGGCAATCAAGTTTTTTTTGTTTTTTTCGTTGTTCGAGTTGCTGTTTGGTTTCTTGATATTGGTTTATGAACACAGGAACATCCAGGAATCACAAAGGGAGAAAAGAAAAGGATGTGTAAACTGATGGATTGCCGGAAACTATCGGTAGAAGCGTGTATGCACGCTGTGCAGAATGATAGGCTCCCATTACGCGTGGTGGTCCAAGTACTCTTCTTTGAGCAAGTGAGAGCGGCTGCTTCATCTGGAAGCAGCACACCTGACTTACCTAAAGGGATGATAAGGGAACTACGTAGCTGCGGGACCTATGGGAGTTCAAGATCAGTGCCAACAGTTATGGAAGATGAGGAATGGGATGCGGTTGCAACAGCAGAGGAAATGAGAGCATTGAAGAGTGAGATAGCGGCGCTGAAGCTGCAGGAGGAGAGTGGTAGGAAGAGTATGGACAGGGCAGGGGTCATGGCGATAAGCAAAGTGAGAAGCTTGATAAAGTCAAAGAAGATATTTGGGAAGAAGTTGCAGTTGCAGAGCAAAGGAGGAGTAGAGAAGAACAATGGAGGAGGAGGTGGAGGTGGTGGATCGGATTCGTCGGAGAGTCTTGGATCTATGAATGCTGGCGAAGATGCTGTGAAAACCGCGACGCCTACGAGAAACTTGACTAGGAGGGTATCTGTTTCTTGATGAACTAGTTTTTTTAAAAACGTGTTTTGATTTATTGGGTTTACTTTATAACTTAGGTTACTTTGGCTTTGCCAAAAAAAAAAAAAAAAAAGGTTACTTTGACTTCGTCGTACCAAAATTGCGTCAGATTATATGAATCAACTGTAATTTCTTTGATGTTTTATTTTTCTCTGTTTGAAACAGATAATCTTTATTATAAGCGATAAGTTTAGAGTTAGAGAAGGAATACGAGAACTGGGGACTTCTTGTTAATAAGAAAATTATAGGTTTTGGTCCATAATCTTTTTCCAAAATCTAACTTCTGATAATTAATAATTATTAAAATGTAAACCAACTTCCTAAATGAAGACTTGAATCTAGGAAGAAAGACTCAATTTCTCTCTCAAAGGAATCTTTGAAACCAAATGAAATATTACCAATATTTTCACACCTCGATCGGACTGGCCATACACTATTCTAGTTCGAATTTAGTGCTAAAATCCGTCAAGAATAAAACTTAAAAATCCAGAAAACACCATTAACTCGCGATTCAGTGGTCCGGTTGAACCGGGCGGGCGTAGAGGTGTCAAAATAGGCAGGCCGCCCATGGTCTGTCCATGTCCAATATATTATGGGGGATCCATGGACAAGTCCATTTACGGAACAGGTTAAAATGGTCTACTCCCAATTTCGTCCACGGACAAAACGAGTCTATTGGACAATGGACAGCCCATGGACTACAAAAATCAAGGGCAAAATCGATTTTCTCGCAAAAAACGTGGAAACAAAATTCTCGCCAAAAATATGAAAACATATTTTTCCGCCAAAAACGCAAAAACACATTTTCCCGCCAAAAATTATTGATCCATGGACAACCCATTTAGCACAGGCGTTAATGGACTTGGTCGTTAATGGACACGGACGTTAATAGACATAATCAATATTTTGTCCACAATCAAAATGGACAATATTGGACGGATCAAAATGGACATGGACAACCTATTTTGACACCTCTAGGCGGGCGACTAATCAAAACAATTTTTCAAAATATTCAAAATTTTTGATTTTATAATCCTTTTGATACAAATAAAATATTTGGTTTTGAGAATCTATACTATTAAATGGGAAGCAGCACACTTTGTAAAAAGACATTTCAAATGTAAAAAATTACATGTACTGCCATTGATTTTTATTGTTTATAAATAAAATCATTAAATGTACAATAATAATCACAAAATTAATATAATTAAACAAAAAATCATAGAAAATAGTATAAATAATTGTTAGTTTCCAAAAATTAAACTCACTTTCTCTCTTTTATTAATTATGGACAAAAATTAAATAAATTGTTTTTTAAAAAATGTTAACAAATTAAAATTTGATACCTAATTATACCATATTATTATTTTAAGTCATTATATTTGAAATTTTTCGTTCAGATTTAAAAGTTTAACATTTGTGAATCATTTAAAAGTTTAACATTTAAAAGTATCATATAATACTTAAAGTTAATAAAAATATAGATTTTTCCATATGTTGTGAATCGAATTTTTAGAAATTGAGATATATTACTCAATCGATAAACAAAAGTGTGTGTTCAAAGTCGCACATTTGTTAAAAAAAATTGAAAATGGTTAAAGTCATATTATAAAAAGGATAAAATGATTCAAAATATGAATGAGCAAGAATATTGCCTTATTAGGCAACCACATTTAAAAATGTATTCCTTTAATCTGGTTCTTTAATTAGACCAACAATTTTACCAAATAAAATAAATTAATAATACTTAGTTTTAAATGTTATAAATATTAATAATATTTAAAATCTATAAAAAGTGTCAAATAAACATAAATAATCTTTTGACAAAAAAACAAAAACATAAATGCCACAAGAAAATCATATTAAATCTATTTTCATATGTATATAATTTGATTTTTCTATATTATAGCAGTTTTTTAAGTAATTTATTTTACCAACCAAGAAGATATTTGGGAAGAAGTTGCAGTTGCAGAGCAAAGGAGGAGGAGAGAAGAACAATGGAGGAGGAGGTGGAGGTGGTGGATCGGATTCGTCGGAGAGTCTTGGATCTATGAACGCTGGCGAAGAAGCTGCGAAAACCGCGACGCCTACGAGAAACTTGACTAGGAGGGTATATGTTTCTTGATGAACAAGTTTTTTTACAAATATGTTTTGATTTATTGGATTTACTTAATAACTTAGGTTACTTTTGACTTTGCCGTATCAATATTGCGTCAGATTATATGAATCAACTGTAATTTCTTTGATGTTTTCTTTTTGTCTGTTGAAACAGACGACCTTTATTATAAGAGATATCAGATATGTTTAGAGTTAGAGAAAGAATATGAGAACTGGAGACTTCTTGTTATTAAGAAAGTTATAGGTTTTGGTACATAATCTCCCTCGACCCAAGATCTAACTTTTTGAAAAAAAAACCCAAGATCTAGGAAGAAAGACTCAATTTCCCTTTTTCCGTTGAAACCAAATGAGATATTAACACTTAGTACAACGAAAAATAATCTTTCAAAGCATAAAGATATATGGAGAATTTGTTAAAATATGATTTTTTGATCAAATTTGACCATCTATAATTTTTTTACCAACTTTGATAAAATATACTTTTTGAATTATAAAAAATCCATTATATCCTTAATTCTCAAAATTAATAAATTTCAAAACCTCTATCTCAAATAGAGTTTGACCTTTTTTAATACAAATATATATATATATATATATATTAGAAACCTAAAATATATATACCAAAAAATATCAATAAAAGAAAAGATAAAAAAAATAAAAACATATATACATGTACTTTCTTCATCAACAATTAAAAAAAAAAACCTTCCCGACGCCGGTGAAATTTTTTAAAAAAATTGTAGAAAGAAGAGGCAAAAGAAATCGTGAAAGGAAGAGGAAGAAGAAGAAAGCGTTGAATTGTTGAAAATAATTTTTTTTTAATAAACAAAATATTTATTGGAAAATAAATGATTATTTAATATATATAATTTTTTGAAATATATAAAAAATCCCTATTTTTAAAAAAAAATTAAGAATATTAAGTTTCCTTAATTTTAGATTCAGTTTTTATCTCTAGAAAAATTAAAACAAAATCAGAATGTGTATTCTAATCTTACTAGAATACATAATCTAAATGTTTTAGAACATGTACAATAGCTAGAATGTGTATTCTAAATTTTATAGATCCCTAGAATACATATTCTAAATATTTTCACTTAGGGGTGGGCATTCGGGTACCCGTTCGGGTTCGGGTTGGGTGTTTCGGATTTATCAGATGTTTGGATTTAGAGGTACAACACCCGTTCGGGTATTTTATAACTTCGGGCGGGTTCGGATTGGGTATCTTCGGGTTCGGATCGGGTTCGGGTACCCAAAGTATTAGAGAAGAATAAAAAATTGGTTATAATTAAATAAAATTTGGATAAATTTTCACAAATATAAGTAAAAAGTTTCGAATATTTTAGTTATTTTAGTTATTTTTTGGTTTTAAAATATTTAAACTACTCGAAGATACCATAAAACCCTTATATATTTACATAAATCTATCCAAAAATAAATAAAATATCCAAAATATCTAAAATATCAAAATATTTTAAACATTCGGATTATTACAAGTATATATATTACCAATATATTATTATTATGTTCTTATAGTTTGAGTATGTTCGGGTATCTATTCGGGTTCGGGTTCGGATCAGATTCGGGTTCGGGTGTTTGGGTTTAGAAATCTAGAACCCGTTCGAATATTTTAAAACTTTGGATCGGGTTTTTTCGAGTCGGGTTCGGGTGCGGTTTTCGGGTGCGGGTTTTTTGCCCAGCCCTAATATTTTAGAACATGTACAAGTGCTAAAATATGTATCCTAAATTTTGTAGAATGTAAATTCTAAAATATTTAGAATATTTGTTTTGAAATCTCTATTCTAAATTTCTTAGAAGATGAACAAATGCTAGAATACATAATCTTATTTTTTCAGAACATGTGCAAGTGCTAGAATACATATTCTAACTCTCGGAATACGTATTCTAAGCTTTTTAGAATTTATTTCATCAAGCTAAAAATTGACTTAAAACTGCATAAAATTAAAAGCTTTCTTTTTTAAATCTTCTTTGTAATTGTTTATGAACATGTTTTGATAGTTTTTTTTTTATAAAAAATGTGTTTTTCTATTGCTATGTGTAGTTTTGGAAAAAATGATAATTTACAAAAATAAAAGTATAGATGGACAAAATCGAAGCTAGATGACCTTTTTTAGCCAAATTTCCCCAGATATATTAATATATATGGAGTATGATTTAGGTAAATGTACCCAAAGATTCATTGGATTTGAGAAGTACTTTCTCTTGTGGAGATAGTCGATCATCGCAACTTCCAGTGTTGGTATAATGGTTGATTATGATAGAGTGATGAGAGAAAGAGATTGGAAGAATTCTATATTGACTCTCATCAGAATAATAATTGCGGTTACATACATTTATATACTAAAGAGATTTTCTAAAGTAGATGATTACAATATATCTAAATATTCTTAGGGCGATTGTCTAAAATTGACCATTTCGAAAATTTATTTCCAAACGGAGTCCTCTAAAAAAAAATTTTGAAGCAGAAGGGGTCCTCATTTAGAAATAAATTTTCAAAGGGTCCATTTTTTGTATTTAATTCATATTCTTAAATCATAATTATACAATATTGACAATAATATCTAGAATCTTCTAGATTCTTCTATAGATTATCTAAAGGAAGTGGCTACAATCGGTCCCAAAAATGGCATATGTCACTTTATAAGCTAAACCCATAAAGCAAGGATTTTACGCACCAAAATCTATAATATTACATACAGTAAAACCTCTATAGATTAATAATGTTGGGACCATGATATTTTATTAATTTATCTATAGTGATATAGTGATATTAATTTATCTATAGTGATATAGTATAAAATAATATTTATTAATTTATAGAAATTTTTATCAAAACTTAAAAATTAAAAAATTAAAATTTTTTGATCTAAATAAAATTAATGTATTGGATATTATAAATTTTAATAGTTTTGGACTTGAAAGTTTAAAATTTAAAAGAAAATTAAATTATTTTGATAATAAATAACAAAGATTATAGATGAATCTACTTATATAAATAATTAACATAAATTTAAAATTTATGATTAGTAACATTAATTGTTGTATTTAAACAGTCTATACAACTATTGAAATAAAAATTATGCATATTTATAATTTAAAAATTTATAGAAAAGTGTGTTTTATTTTATGAAAATTTTATTTATATTATAACAATAAGATAGTTTAAAATACAACATAATATTTTCTTATATAAGAAAAGTTATTTATGAGTTCTAACATAAATTCATAAAAAAAAAATTATATTGTCTTTATATATATATATGAAAATTTACATGATCATTAATTTATGTTATTCATGGGACCATATATTTACATAGAGATTCTAAAAAAATTATTATCTTATTATCTTATCGAATTTTATTCATTTTTACACCGGCCCGACTTGGAACCAGCAAATTTTATTAATTTATGGTATTTATTAATTTATCAATTATTAATTTATCAATTATTAATTTATAGAGGTTCTACTATACTATTAGTTGAGAAGCATTATTAATTTAATGACATAATTTTAAGAATTTACATGAAATGCCATTGGAATAAATAAATAAATAAATAAAACTCTTAGAAAAAATGTCTTTGTATATAAACAACTTTCGCAATTAACTTGAAAGTAGTAACGATGAAACTTTGAGAGTTGTGATAAGTTACTGATTCCTTTGGCTTTTGTTAAGAAGAAGAAGAGAAGTGGTAGAGTGGCTCGTAAGTGGGAAAAGAAGCTAAGTGGCTGAGAGTCTCTATATTTGAAGAAGAAGCTTTACTTTCCACGTTATTATTAAGAGACTAAACTATGTCGTTTGATATTTGGTTCATGTATTTAAGTCCTCCTAAACTTAGGGTTGAGGCATCAATTAATACATAAAAACCTTATCTCATCTCGCCTCCTTCTATCTTATTTCTTATCTCATCTCATACTCAGATTTCTTTATATTCTCATCCCTCTTCTACAATTCTCAGATAAGATCATTCTTATCAGTGGTAACAGAGCTTACAATGACTCATGCTACCGATTTAGATCTGAAATCTGCCGAAGAAGAAACCCCAATCGCTAGCTCAAAGTTAAACCAACTCGACCAAAGGACCGAGCAGCTGGAGAAGGATACGCAGTTGGTACGGGAAGCCTTAATTCACTTACTGCGAGCTCCGTACGGAGAAGAAACGTCGATGGGAACCTCAAACCCTAACGTGGCTCAGATCTA
Source organism: Cardamine occulta (assembly GCA_028015245.1). NCBI lineage: Eukaryota > Viridiplantae > Streptophyta > Magnoliopsida > Brassicales > Brassicaceae > Cardamine > Cardamine occulta. The sequence goes on along the minus strand of CM051370.1, from coordinate 17,743,116 downwards.
CACTCCGGGAGGCTTCGTTACGCCAACAGAGAAGTCCAGAGGTGAAGGACTCCTTCCACTGCCCACGACGGTGATGCCTTTGGCCTCAGTGGGCACGGTGACGTTTCCAACTCAGGTTAATCAAAGGTTGGAGGTAAGGAACCCAAGCTTGGAACTTTCTGGTAAAAGACTGGAGCTTCCGTTGTACGAAGGACATAACCCAGATGACTGGTTCTTCCGAGTTGAAAAGTGCTTCCTGGGTAACCAGACCATGAAAGAAGAGAAGTTGGACCAGGCGTTGGCATGTTTATCTGGAATTGCAGTCAGGTGGTGGAGATACACGCAAGACCGAGAGGTAATGAAAGATTGGAGAGATTTCAAAGACAAGCTGAGAAGAGGTTTAAACTTAGCCGTGGTGGCTCTGTGGTAGACCAGTTGATGTCATTGACTCATAAGGGAACTGTGGAAGAATACAGAGAAAGGTTAGAGGAACTTTCAGTAGAGGCACCCCATATTCTAAACTGATGTAGGCACCGGAGGTGATGATTACAGAGGGGCGGATGGATGGTGAATCTATAGCTGGCTGTACAGCACTCTCTATTGATTTAAGTGGATGGAGAATGGATTGGGTGGATCGGGAGATGCCACACAGAGTATGAAGAGCTCTGTGATGAGTCTTACACTCAGCTTCAAGTGAATCACACACAAGAAGAAGATGTTTGCACTCAAACTTCAAAGGAAAGAGGCGGCTGGGAGTTTTTTCAAGAAGAAACTAGGTATTCTTTATTATCTAAAAACGTCTACCCATTACAATCGTGGTCTTGGGGTTTTATAAGATAACCCTAGACGAAAATAACACAAATAAAACTAAAACAACATATAGTTTAAAAAAAAACAGCAAAGCGTGCAAATTAAAACAAATATAATCTAAATAAGGAAAGTTTGATACGTCTGGACTCTTCTCTTGTATTTCATATATATCTCTTGAGGCTGAGCATTCTTGAGCTTGTGAAAGGTGTATTGAACTGATAACAAGCTCCGAGATGCGCACTAAGGGTGTTGCCTCGTTAAAATCTTTCCCGGAAAACCCAATGGGACAAAACCGAGATAAGAAAAAAGAGTACAATTCATTAGAACGTCTTTGTGTGTTTTCAACCTGAGGAAGTGGTGAAGACACTGCTCCTGGCCTCCAAATATGATTCTCCAATGAAAGCCTTGGAATCCTCCTTATCTGCAATGTCAAACGAAGTAGCTTTGATGCATCCTTGTAACATAAGCTCAACATAGTCTTCATCTTGCTCTTGTAATAAGTCATTGGGGCTTCCTTGATACCGGATACATGGTCTGGAATGGAGCTTGATTTTATGGCCTCATCATACCCTCCCCCTTGATTAGGTTTCGACCTCGAAACTTGGTAATCTGCACCAAGATAAAGCAAGTTAGCTTTCATGCGTCCTTGAGATTTTAAAACCTTACCTTGATATGTGGGTGTTCTCTGGATCAATGGTGCGTCTGGTGGCTCTCCCTTGAGCAGGGATGACTTAAGACATTCCATAATACTGATCACATCCAAGCAATGATGGTGCCACTTCCTTAGCTCTCTCTCTCTGGTGTGTTCGTGAACTTCCAAGTCTGGTGGCTTCTCTTTTAAACCTGCCATATTCTCAACTCCTTTGGAAAGAAACAAGTGTATTATCACAGTCATGGAATTATAGACAACAGGGTAACAAGATTGATCCAAAAAAGAATTATCCTTAAATTTTACTAGTGTAGTAAACAAACTGTTTTTATCAAAATATTCCCATGAAACACCAAAGTTTTTATCAAACTTTTCTAAACTTAATAAGTCTGTTATAACACTTTTAGGATCATTAGAAACGAATCTAATCAAGGTGTTACTTACCTAAGTATGGTCTCCTTGGTATTCCGTATGCAGCACGGTACATGGAAGTGGTGTTGGATCTGGAGGTTTGTCTTTGATCATTTTGAAGCATGTGATGCCTTGGAGCTTCTTCTGGTCCATTAGAGATGGCGTGAACCGCTCCTCTCCTACTCCTTTGTCATGAGCACGTCCAAGAGGTGGTGGTGTTACCGGCTTAGTTCTTTTCCGGATTTGGATTTGAACTCTTGACTCCGGTGGCTCCTTTTTAGCTCCTACAATACTCTCAACTCTTTTGGCCAAAGACAAGTGTATTAATGCAGTCTTGGAGTAGTTATAAACAGCTAGAAAATTTTGATAAATTATTTGCTTATGTTCTATGTGTTCATCTAAACAAATGCTATGATTCTTATGTCCATTTGGAGCAATATAATTATTATCAAAAATTTCTACACATAACAGGTTTGTTTTCATACTTCTGAAATCATTAGAAATTAATTTAGTGAAAGGGTTACTAACCTGATTATGACCGTTGCCAATTACCTTAAGCAATACAACTTTGGAGATGGGTGTTGGGTCCGGTGGCTCTTCTTTAATCTGCAAAGTGTTGGTGATTCTTCCATCCTCCTTAGTACAGACTATGAATGGCAAACATATGTGTGAACATTGTTCTCCTTGCCAATGGGATGGCACAAATGCACATGCTTTGTCTTCTCTATGTCCTGCAATAGTTCTAACACCTTTGGCAAAAATCAAGTGTATTATATTTAGAAGTGGAATTTCAGAAACAGAATAATTAAGGCTATGACTTATCAAGAAATTATGCCAATGTTGAATCAGGTTTCGAAATTCACTTACTTGGATATCATGAAAGATGTTTTGGATTGACTCAGCCTTCTTACTTGTTACTTTTGAAACAAATTTGGCTGTTACTAATGAGTGCTTTGCAGGCACATGTTGTCCTCCTTGGTTATGTGTTTGGTCCGTGAGCTCTTTCTCCTTAATGGATACCTCCTTTTGTTCTATTATTTTCTCCTTTGCATCTGCAATTGTTTCAACACTTTTGGCAAAAGGCAAGTGCATTAAAACAGTCATAGATTTATTTAAAACAGATGGAGAAATTTTAGATTCAACTTTTTCACTTCGCAGAGTGGAAACAATCTCTTGTTTCATGTTAGGTTGTATGTGTGTTTCCGGGTGTGCTTCCTTAAGCAACTGTGAGTGCATAGCGTCCTGAGCTTGCTCCTCATGCTTTGTAATGTTTATTGCTCGTGGCTCTTCTTCTATGGACGTATGCTCCTTACTAAAACCTGCTTCAACTCCCTTTGACAAAGAAAAGTGCATGACACTAGAATTGGAAGATTCAAAATCAAATGGAACTAGGCTATCTTTAGGTAAATCACTTTTTAATCCTAGTGAAAAAGACTTAAATGTTTTCTTCAAGGGACAAGTTACAGCAACATGACCTACTAAGTGACACTTAAAACATTTCATATCAAAAGTTTCAGAAAACTCACCTGGACCTAGTGTTACTTGTGGTTCACGTAATGGCTTTGTAGTTCGCATAGGAGTTTGAAATACCTCTTGTTGAACTTCCTTTGTTTTGACTGTTGGTGTCGCCTCCAGTGGCTTCTTCAAAGCATTTGAAGACATTCTCTTGTGCTCTGTGAGGTAAACAGAATGGTTCTCATGAGTAGACAACATTTTTTGTGTTGACTGTATGCTCCTTGATGCTTTTTGGTACATGGACGTTTTTGCATTGTGGCTGTAAGTTCGGTGCTTCTTCACAAACTCTTGATACATCCTTGCTTTGAGGTCTTCCCAATCTAACACTCGGTTTCTTTTGTAGAAGGTGGGTGTGTCTTTTTTCAGCCACCACTTATAAGCTTCTCCAAGAAGACTATCAACAGCATATGATAGCTTGTCATCCTTTCGGATGTTGTTTGCCCTCAGCCAATACTCCATATTGGTCTCCCATTGCAGATAATCCTCTGGTTCTTTGCTAGAACCTGAAAAGATGAGGAGTTTTGACTTATTACCTCGTCCTTTGTGGGAATAACTCTTGGATTCGGCTGGTAGGGTGTGGAATTGCACTCGGCATGATGCAGCTCCATAGTGTGGACTCCTGGGGTATTTATCTGGTGGTTCAGGCTCAACATACTCAGTTCTTGTTGTAGCTTCCCGTAGAGCTGGTCCACCTTTAGGTTTGAATTTTGGTTGTTCCTGGTCTGGTGGTTTAGGTTCAACATATTCAGCTTCTGGTGCATCTCCAAACCCTCTTTCCTCTTTTTGTTGTTCAATTCGTGTCAGTCTCTCTTCTATTGTTTTGATCTCGACAAGGATCTGTGCCATGGTAACTTGTTCAGGCTGACTTCCCATGTTGATTCTCCTGTTACTTTGAGCCTAAGCTGGTTCTCTGATCTCGTGGGATTCCTGCAAATGAATTCAGGCAAGAGATCAAAGTCCTTTCAAGCAAACACACAAAACAGAGAAATACAGAATTCTGCGGTTGAAATTTGATGAACGAAAAATACTAAAATAATTCATAAATTTAAAGCGATAATTTTTATGGGTTTTTGAATGTTTTTAGAAGCTAAAACAAAAGACGAAACATTTTTTTGAGTTTTTATGACTACAGAGGGGCGGATGGATGATGAATCTATAGCTGGCTGTACAGCACTCTCTATTGATTCAAGTGGATGGAGAATGGATTGGGTGGATCGGGAGACGCCACACAGAGTATGAAGATCTCTGTGATAAGTCTTACACTCAGCTTCAAGTGAATCACACACAAGAAGAAGATGTTTGCACTCAAACTTCAAAGGCTTCGCACACAAGGAAGAAGGAGGCGGCTGGGAGTTCTTTCAAGAAGAAACTAGGTATTTTTTATTATCTAAAAACGTCTACCTATTACAATCGTGGTCTTGGGGTTTTATAAGATAACCCTAGATGAAAATAACACAAATAAAACTAAAACAACATGTAGTTTAAAAAGAAACAGCAAGGCGTGCAAATTAAAACAAATAGACTCTAAATAAGGAAAGTTTGGTACGCCTGGACTCTTCTCTTGTATTTCGTGTATATCTCCTGAGGCTGAGCATTCTTGAGTTTGTGAAAGGTGTATTGAACTGATAACAAGCTCCGGGATGCGCACTAAGGGTGTTGCCTCGTTAAAACCTTTCCCGGAAAACTCAATGGGACAAAACCGAGATAAGGAAAAAGAGTACAATTCATTAGAACGTCTTTGTGTGTTTTCAACCTGAGGAAGTGGTGAAGACACTGCTCCTGGCCTCCAAATATGATTCTCCAATGAAAGCCTTGGAATCCTTCTTATCCGCAATGTCAAACAAAGTAGCTTTGATGCATCCTTGTAACATAAGCTCAACATAGTCTTCATCTTGCTCTTGTAATAAGTCATTGGGGCTTCCTTGATACCGGATACATGGTCTGGAATAGAGCTTGATTTTATGGCCTCATCATAAACGATGTGTTGAAGTCTTTATTTCTCAAAGGGTTGAAACAAAGCTTGAGATAAAAAGTAGTCAGGTACAGGCCGACGGGGATGGACGATATTGTAGATATTGCTAAGTTTATTTAAGCTAAAGAGAACGAAAAGCTGAGTTTCCAGTCGTGCTCCTTCTAGAGACAAGGCAATGCCACTCAAGTAAGTTCCATTCCCAGAAACACCAGTTATAGCTCACCAAGAGGCAACAAGAGTGGGCAAGTTAAGAAGCCTTATGAGCCTGCTAAAGAAGAGAAGAGATTTGGTCCTGCTAAGTTTAATCCATGTCGCCATTGTGGGGAGAGGTTGTAGGGCATCGGTGCAAGAACTAACGTTTTACTTGCCTCGATGTTGATGGAGATGAAAACATGGAGGAGACATTTGACGATGAACCAGGGGAGAGTAAGGAAGTTGAGGAGAAGGAAGAGAGCCAAGAGTTTGTAAGGCTCTCTCTACAGTCTATGGTAGGACTAACTGATGAGAAATCCATGAAACTGAAAGGAAAGATTGGAGAAACTGAGGTAGTGATCTTAATAGATTCTGGAGCAACTAGTAACTTCATCTCTCGACGATGGGTGCAGGAGATTGGTCTTCCAGTGACAGAAACGCGTGAGTTTGGGGTACTAGTGGGGAATGGCCAAGTTGTGAAAGGCAAAGGTAAATGCAAAGGGGTCACATTGGCAGTACAAGGAGTAGAGACCACTCAGGAGTTCCTACTGTTTGATTTGGGAACACAGACGTGGTATTGGGTTACACATGATTAGCTACCCTAGGCGAGACCAAGATCAACTGGGGACTACACACCTTACGGTTCAAGGTCATAGCTCACTGGGTTGCATTGGTTGGAGATCCTACCATGGTTAAAACCCAAGCGTCTATCGGTTCACTGGAGAAGGTAATCAAGAGTGGTGATATGGTGTGTCTGATAGAGCTGTCCATCATGTTCAACACTGAGCGAGAAGCAGTTCAGAAGGTCTCAGATAAGGAGATGGACAGGCTATTAAGGGATTTCCAGCATGTATTTGAGATGAATAACGAGTTACCTCTGGTTAGGTCAAGGGAACACGCCATAAACCTTGAACCATAAACCGCTCCTATCAACATGAGACCCTATCGCTACTCATACATGCAGAAGAACGAGATCAAAAGAATGCTTAGGGAAATGCTAGAAGCTTAAGTAATACGCCCAAGCATCAGTCATTTTCGAGTCTTGTTATTCTTGTGAAGAAGAAGGATGAGAGTTGGCATTTCTGTCAGGACTACAGGGCTCTCAACAAAGAAACGGTGCCTGATAGGCATCCAATTCCAGTGATCGAAGAGTTGTAGGATGAGTTGAATGGTGCTTCTGTTTTCTTGAAGATTGATTTGAAATTAGGGTATCATCAGATCAATGTAAGGAAATGGGAAGTAGAGAAGACAACTTTCTGCACTCATGAGGGGCATTATGAGTTCCTGGTCATGCCTTTTGGGCTCACCAATGCTCCGAAAACGTTCCAATCGGTCATGAATGACCTTTTCAGGCCTTACCTGTGTGACTTTGTTTTGGTCTTTTTCGATGATATACTAATTTATAGCTCATCAATGAAATCTCACTTGCAACATGTGAAGACTGTTTTGCAGGTTTTAGCTCAAAACAAGTTTTATGCCAATCGAAAAAAGTGTGAGTTTGGGAAGACAAGAGTTGCTTATCTGGAACATGTGATATCGGGTGAGGGAGTGGCTGCTAACCCGGAGAAGGTAGCAGCAATGCAGAGTTGGCCGACTCCAAAAACTCTCACTGAGTTAAGAGGCTTTTTAGGTCTAACCGGGTATTATCGCAGGTTTATGCAGGGATATGGCAAGATGGCAAGGCCTTTGAAAAACCTACTCAAGAAACATGGTTTCAAATTGGATGACCAGGGCATTCGCAGAACTAAAAGAAGCCATGATTACCCTGCCAGTTCTGAGGTTGCCTGACTTTGGTAAGCCTTTTATGATTGAGACTGATGCGGCTGGTGCAGGTATTGAAGCGGTAATGACTTAAGAGAACATGCCAATAGCTTACATCTTTGCTACTGGAAGGCTACGATCAGTGTATGAGAGGAAACTGTTGGCGATTATGTTCGCAGTAAACAAATGGAGACACTACCTCACAGGTAACAGCGTGACGATAAGAACAGATCAGAGAAGCTTGAAATATCTCCTGGATCAGAAAGTAATTTCAACTGAGCAGCAAAAATGGGCATCCAAGTTGTTGGGATTGAACTACCGGATTGAATTCAAGATGGGTTGGGAAAACAAGGTAGCAGATGCCCTATCTAGGCGTCTGCGTGAGTTGCAGTACATGCAGATACAACTCACCGCACCTATGACACTGGATCTATAAGAAGTTAAAATATGTGTCAAAGGTGATGAAGAGTTTTCTAAGCTGCTTGAGGGTATAGCGAAAGGAGAAGAGAATGTCGAAGGGTACACCTTGGAAGAAGGAATCCTGAAGAGACATGGGAGAGTGGTTCTGCCTAAGACTGCTTCTTTGATACCTGCCTTGCTGGAGCAGTTCCATTCAAGCTCTATAAAGGGTCACGAAGGAGTGTTGAAAACCTTTAAGAGGATGGAGAGAGAGCTGTATTGGAAGGGAATGCCAAAGGAGGTGGCCAACTTCATATCTCAATGTGAGGTGTGCCAACAAAATAAGTACTCCACCTTCTCACCGCCTGGCCTACTCGCACCCCTCCCAATTCCCAACAGGGTCTGGTCGAATATCAGTCTTGATTTTGTGGAAGGGCTAGCAGTGTCAAAGGGCTTTGATGTGATATTGGTGGTGGTGGACAGACTAAGCAAATATACTCACTTCATTCCGATTAAACATCATATCACAACGGTGAGTGTGGCAGATATATTTGTGAAGGAAGTGGTGCGTTTACATGGGTTTCCTGAAACCATGGTGTCTGATTGGGATAAGGTTTTCATGAGCAAATTCTGGACTGAACTGTTTAACGCTCAGAGAACTCAGTTACTCAAAAGCACAGCATACCATCCGGATAGTGATGGCCAGACATAAGTGGTCAACCACTGTCTTGAAACATATTTGCGTTATTTCACGGGTTCAAAACCAAAGTCTTGGACACAATGTTTAAACTGGGCTGAGTTCTGATACAACATCTCATACCACTCATCTCTAAAAAGTACACCGTTCCATGCTTTATATGGAAGAAACCCACCCAAGTTACTCATGTATGGGGATGTGCCCAACAATAATACAGTGGGGAACATAATCTAGGACAGGGATAGCATGATCGCAGAACTGAAGTGTAACTTGGAGAAGGCTCAGATAAGCATGCAAAACTCAGCAAACAAGCACATACGTGAGGGGGTTTATAAGGTGGGCGAGCTAGTTTACTTGAAGCTAAGGTCTTATAGGCAAGCATCTGTGGCTCAGAGGAAAAATGAGAAGCTCGCACCTCGCTATTTCGATCCATTTGAGATTACTGAAAGAATTGGAAAAGTGGGTTAACGCCTGAAATTGTCACCTACCAGCCTCATACATCCGGTATTCCACGTCTCATTGCTAAAGAAAGTGGTTTCACCATATGTCAAGGTACAAGAGATTCCTTCCACTCTCACTCATGAACTCGAATGGAAACAAGAACCAGATGAAGTGGTGGGTGTACGGAGAAACACTAAGAATGATTGGTCTGAAGTGTTAGTAAGATGGAAGGGACTGCTCGAGTTTGAAGCGTCATAGGAGCCAATCGATCAGTTTGTGGAGCACTACCTTGACTTGCACCTTGAGGACAAGGTGAGTTCTTTAGGGGGAGGTATTGATAAGTTACTTATTCCTTTGGCTTTTGTTAAGAAGAAGAAGAGAAGTGGTAGAGTGGCTCGTAAGTGGGAAAAGAAGCTAAGTGGCTGAGAGTCTCTATTTGAAGAAGAAGCTTTACTTTCCACGTTATTATTAAGAGACTAAACTATGTTGTTTGATATTTGGTTCATGTATTTAAGTCCTCCTAAACTTAGGGTTGAGGCATCAATTAATACATAAAAACCTTATCTCATCTCACCTCTTTCTATCTCATTTCTTATCTCATCTCATACTCAGATTTCTTTCTATTCTCATCCCTTTTGTACGATTCTCAGATAAGATCATTCTTATCAAGTTGTTGTTGACAGAAATCCTAGGGTTCATAATCATTCCATTAGGACTGCTAGGGTGATAAAAACGGTTGGTTTATCTAGTGAACATGATGGATGGAAACGCTGGAATCATTGTTATGGTGACAATAACCGGAGAGAAATAGGCTGTGAGCTTAGTAGAGCAGCTCATCATAGTGTTAAGAAAGTAGGGTTCTCGTCACCTATAGAAGTTTCATCGGGTATAAAGGTATAGAAAGAGCCTGAGCTATGAAGATACTCAAATGAGGAATTGAGGACCTGGATTTATCTGTTTGAAGCTTAATTCGATGAGAAAAAGGTGCCAGAGGCGATGAGGTTGCACATTGTTTCTTCTCAGCTGATTGGAGACACAGGGCAATGGATTAAAAGCCTTTGGGAAAAGAACTCTCCTACGAACTGGAAAGAATTCAAGTTGATGATCCGACAAGAGACATTGGAAAAATCACCTAAGAGAGTAAGCCTTCCCAAATGTTAAAGAATGCGTCAAGAAGGATCTGTGGCAGAATACAGAGAAAGGTTTGAAGTCTTTCGCCTTAATACTAGAAGCTTACATGGAAGATGTTTAGAAGAATTTTTCTTGCAAGGTTTAAGGCCTAGCATACAGTCTGCAGTCCGAAAATTTCAACCAAATGAGATAGTATAAATGATGGATGTTGCTCAATGGGTTGAGGGGAGACTTGAAAGAAAAACGAGAACACATGAGTGGCATGACTGGGAAACTGAAACAGGAAATACAAATGAGTTGAGAGAAGTGCTCGGAAAAGGGGGTGACTGTCACCTTGAGGACAAGGTGAGTTTTCAAAGGGCGACTAAGGTAATAGACCAAGTACTAGTTGCTAAAGGAAAGAAGAAAGTTAAGGATGCTCAGTTGGACAGTTTGAGTATGAAGATAATGGCATTTTTAAGCTGTGTGGCTGTTGAGAAAAAGTTGATACAAGGAAACGACAATGCTGAAGCAATAGAGGAGATTCAACATTCTGGAAATTTTGAAACTCATCGTCTTGTAGTGTCGTTAAAGAAAGAGGAAATTAGTAAGATGACAACACCTTTTAACATCATTGAGAGTGTCGAGGTTATGAGCTGCGAGTCTCTTTCTAGGGACTTTTCTCTGCATAATCCATCTCTTGAGAAAGCGGGCAGGATATTCATGGATGTTTTCAACTCAGCCTGGTTTATTGTCATTGATGAGTCAAGTGCCCTTGGTGTTAAGACTGATCCGTTCAATACACAAGCAGAAGGAAAAAGGTTTCAAAGGTACTTTCAAGAAGGTGATGTGTTTCTCATGATGAAGACAAAAGTTGCAGGTGCTGAATCAAAAGAAGCGAAGACCAATTTTCCAAAGTTTCATTTTCTACCACCTTGAAGACAAAGTGGATCTCAAGGGGGCGGTAATGATAAGATATTGAAATGGGCTCTAGTGGGCTTCCAAATAAGAGAATAGACTCAAGTTTATTAGGCCTTTTATGAGTATGATATTTAAGTTGTAATTCCTCTCTAAAAACATTATCGAAAAATGATCACAAGAAATATTTATGTTTTCTCCTTAAACTTCTCCTGTCATCTCTCAACTCTTATTCATCTTCAATCCCTAAATTATTATAGATCCTTCAAGGGTCTTACTAGTACTTCGACAGGTATAATCCGACTTTGTGCTAGATATGTTCCAGTTCCACTTAATCCAAAGATTCTCACTTTGGTCAACAAAGAAAGACCCAGATCTTGAATCAGCCATCTCACGTAACAAGAGATGGATAATTAACAGTAGGCTCAAGATTTTAGTGTTTGATTTTCAATAGAAATTCAGTGTTAAGGAAGAAGAAAGAAAGATGAAGAAGGGAGGAAGAAGAACACGAAGAAGAAGAGATTTTTTTTTTTAATTTTAATTTTTTTTCCTAATTAAATTTTTCTAAACCTAATTTAATATGATATGAAAATCATGTTGTTTTTGGCCACCTAAACCAACAAGATCTCCAATAAGCAACAATTAAAACATTTTGTTGTTCTCAATTTTCAACACGACATCGTTTTGACGCTGCCATTAGTCTCTTAACAGAAATGGGAAATGGACGGTGCCACGTTAATGATACACGTTGTGGCTATATAGGAGTGCCAGGTTGACTTCACTAGTTTAATTTGGGTAGTTTTAAGTTGAATGTTATTCTTACAAAATTTAGTAAGTTTTATGGTTATTTGACATATGCATAGTAACCAGAGATTATTTATAGCTTCTCTCCTTTCATATTAAACGGTGCGTTTAGCATCCTCGGCGACGCTTCTATCGATGGCGGCGAACAAACCAACATCGTCCTCCTCTTCTCCGCCGGTAAACCTCAGAATCGTTCTCTCTTCATCTCCAATCTCTTTCACAATTTCCTTAATCAAAACTCTCTCTCAGGAAGTTACAGATGAAACTCAAGACTGGATATTCGGAGCCGGGTCGGGTTGGGTCGAAGCCCGTACATCTTGTGATCACTTGAATTCTCTTTCTCCCGATTTGCTTCACTTACCAACTCCTGATACCCCTTGCTCAAGGTACTGATACGTTTGATTTAAGATCTCATGTTATTGGAGTTTCTCAAATCTTTTAGATTGGTGTAGTTGATTTTAGGTTGAACAAGTACTGTGATATTCAATTGCTTATAGGCCATGGAATCAAATATCTAAGAATTGCGTTAAAGTCATTGCACATAACATAACTTGACTTAGAATGATTCTTCTGCTTTGTGATTTTTGTTTAGTAATTCTGAATTTCTAAGGAAACAATTTCAAGCACTGCACCAAAGCTCTTGTGATTGTGGAGTAATTTTCAAGGAAACAGTTTGAAGCACTGTACCAAAGCTCTTGTGATTATTTTGTTGATTTTTGATATCATTGTTTTAGATTTGGAGTATTACATAGCCTGAAAAAGTACTATGAAACTACTTTGCAGTCAAGGCTAAAGATTTATGAATTGCCTCTTCTGCTTTGTGATTTTTATTGATGTTTAATATATGAAAATATGGAACAATCTTTTGCTTGTTGGGAATGCTTAGTAATTCTGAGTTTTAAGGATACAATCTCAGGCATTGAAACAAAGCTTTTGTGGTTGTTTTCTTGGCAGTATATTGATTTTGACATTGTTATTGTATTAACTCAATTATCAACAGTTCAAGCATAAGTTAATTTAGAAAGTAGTTCCACCTTTGTCTCTCTGCAGTCAAGTCTGAAATTTTTGAATTGGCTCTTCCCTTTGTGATTTTTTGTTGAAGTTGAAGATAGAATTAGATACTTGTGCTGTAGAGAGTGGTTGGTAATTCTGAATTCTAAGGAAACAATCTCAAGAACTGCACCTAAGCTCTAGTGATTTTAATTATCGTTTAACTCAGAAACCAAGAGTTCAGGTATAAGTTATAACTTAGTTTGGAATCAGTTCCATCTTTGTCTCTCTGTAGTCAAGGCTAAAAAAGTATGAATTTGGCTCTTACCCTTTGTGATCATTCTTGAACATGAACATATGAAAAGATAGGGGATGTTTAATACAATGTCACTTGTGCCATAGAGAGTGTTTAGTGACTCTTCTAATGAAACAATCTTAAGCACTGAACCAAAGCTCTTAAGATTGTTTTGTGCGCAGTGTATTTGATTTTGACATCAATTGTTGTATTAATTCAGTTTATCTTACTTTCCAATGTGTGTATATAAGGTGTCTAAACCCGGTAGAGAACTGGTTATGTCTTTGTTGTAAAGAGGTTCTATGTAGCCGTTTCGTGAACCGAAATATGCTGATGCATCATCAACAAACTGGTCATTGCCCTGCACTCAGCTATAGGTAACATATTTTTCATTACATTTGCTCTTTTCTTTCTTGTTAAATTAACGGATGCTCATATGATCTGTATGTGGAAGGACAGTGACTTGTCGGTATGGTGCTTTTGCTGTGAAGCGTATCTTGATACTCAGATAATATTGCAGCTTAGACCAATTCATCAGGCTGCTTACATTCTTACCTCAACTTTGACCACCAAGAGAGCTCTCGTTTTGTACTTACATGGTCTTTGCTTTTGTCACTCTGGATGTGTTGCGGAAGAAAATGTGGTATCTTGAGTTCTGTTTTTTTTTTTTTTTGGGTTCCATGAAAGCCAATTAGGTCCCTTAAAAAGGACATTAATCAATCTCATCTCAATCAAATTTGGCTGAAAATTATTGTTTTGTCGAAGAAAAGCTTACCCCTTCTTTAATCAGGGAAAAAAATGTGGTTTATTTGAGTTCCTGTTTTCTGAAGCCAATGAGATTTACTAAATTTGGGTGAAATAAATTAATGTTTGTCGAAGCAACATACAGTAACTTGTTTACCTAGAAGTAAGTTACATTTCATAAAGTTTAGAGTATGCCCGAAGATGGTATTCAAATTGGTGGGCATGGATTCAAACGAAAATGCCAAATGCTCACGTAAATTTCCGATAATTTTACAATATTATTTTGATAGGAATACAAAAGCCTATAATACTATTTGCTAAAATTGTAAAAAACCAATACGATGCAATAGTAAAATACTACGTTATATATTTTATAACTTTGATAAAATAATAATGTTGGTACCCGGATTAGCATCATTACCATAAATCTGACCTAAATCAAGTTCAGCCCATGAAGATCGATGCAGACTTACCAAAAAAAAAGTCTTATTCCGAAAAGAAAAACTAAAAAAAAAAAAAAAAAAAAAAAAAAAGAGACCTCAAATCAATATCAATAGAGAGCTACCCCTTCTCCTATATAAGATAATAACCGTCGAGTACCACTTCCCCACAATCATGATCAAAACCCCACTTTCTCCTACAAACTCTCAAATCCTCTGTTTCACTCATTACGACCAAATTCATCTTTGAAGTTTGAGTCTTTTAAGATACATTACAAAATGTTTGGTTTTTTATTTGGATGGCGAAAGGCCTCCAAGTGTAGGAGTGTAATGAAGCAGCTTCAATATCGTCTAAAGCTGCTCAAGAACAAGAAATACGCTATTTCCTCACACTTGCGCCACGACATAGCTCAGTTACTTCGCATTGGTGAACGAGACCGTGCTCTTCATCGTGCTCAACAACTCATACTTGATGAGAATCTTATGTCCCTTTACGACTTGTTGCTTCACTTCTCCGACTTCATCCTCTTACACCTATCCTACATTCGTAGACATAAAGACTTGCCTGATGGCATCAACGAAGCAGTTTCAACATTTATCTTTGCTTCTGCGAGGTGTGGAGACTTGCCTGAGCTACGTACCTTGAGGATTCTTTTTGGTGAGCGTTATGGGAAACACTTTGTGGATATGGCTCTTAATTTGCCTAGCAACCATGTCAACCCTCAGGTTCGTCGATGTTTTTATTCTCTGTTATGTTTCAAACAACTTCAAGAAAGACTATATCTTTGACCTCTAAACCTAACGATGGATATGTACTCAAATGCAGATTATAGAGAAACTCTCCAAAATCTCGGTTTCCGATGAAGTCAAGACCAAACTTTTGGGTGAGATAACGGCAGAGTACGGTCTTCATCTAGAAGTTTTGGCACTCGAATACACTCCCGAGTTTCACAAAAAGGTGACTATTTGCATCATTATACAAAAACCTTATTTGCTTCTTAATGTTGTGGGCGTTGCGAGTATGTAATATGGTTCTTGTCTGGTGTGTGTAACAGTGTAAGGTACTAGAAAACGGAGAAGTAGAAGAAGAGAAAGAAGTGTATAAGTTTACTCTTACGGATGAGGATATAGAGGAAAAACAAGAACATATTCATAGTAAAGCATATCATAGAAAAGTATGTAATGAGGATGATTACATAGAGGAAGAAGTGATGGAAAAAGATAAGAGAGTATTCAGATTCAGAGAGAATCAAGAAGAGAGAAAGAAGTCAAGAAGAAGATCAAGATCAGCATTATCAAGAAGTCCAATCGCCATAGATGTGGATTGTTGGAGGTATTACTACAAGGGAAAGAGAAGGCGTAGGACGCAAGAGAGTGGTCAATGTTACCATATAGTGTACAATGTGTTTACAATGTGGTCTGGTCAAGAGGAGAAAGTAAAAGGAGAAAGAAGTTTAAAGGAAGCTAAACATGTTCATCCTAAGCTTCCTGATTATGATCAGATTGTTTCTCAGTTTACTGAACTTAGAAGACAACAAAAAGAACAACAAAATATGCTTTTGACCTAGTATGTCTCTACCATTCTTTCATACAAACTTTATAAAGTATGATCCATTTATTTTTATGTGGTTCAGTGGCACATCAACAAGAGAACATAGTTTAACTTGATTGCTAACTCACATAATGCAAATCCACAAGTATTTTACGGATCAGAAAAAATTCCATAATGCTAAAGAAAACGTTAAAACGTAGGATATGCGATTTGGTTTTAAAAAAATAAAAGTAAAAAGCCATTGTAAAAGTAAGTGGGTATTTAGTACTTCTTTTGTTTCACTATATTACATGTTTTAGAGATATTTTTTCTCTTTTTCATATTACTTGATATTTTAAGTTTTAATGCAAATAATTGATTTAAAAAAAAAATCTGCAATAAATTTAACCACTGTATGAATTTTTAAGTTAGATATTAATTTTTTTAAAAGATAAATAAATAAATTTATGGTAGCTTTTTAAATCTTGCATTTTAACTAGAAAAATTAATAATTTAAAATATAAAAAGTATCTTGATTCATTCCACTATTTTTAATATGCATAATTATTTTAGTTCATAGTTTAATTTATTTTATATCGTTTCACAATTATGCAATGTTACCAAACAATTAGTTAGATACATAAGCGAGTTTACGTTTGATCAACAAGACTTCGAATGGTTATTGCAAACGGAATAAATTAAATCATCTTATTTTTGGGGCGGTTTAAAGTCCATTGCGGTTTTTAATTTATTTCTTTGATAAAACAGATCTTACTTGGTTTATAGCAATTTTTTTTACTTTTTGTTATCTTCAATATGGTCTATAACTTATAAATGATAAAAAAAGTGGTCTAATCCGTAAATAATTTTGTCAGTTCTCTCTTCCATATTTATTCGAAGCCTTGTTTTGTGAAAAATAAAAAGAAAAAAACTATGATAAAGGTTAATTTATTTTCGGTCGAAGTAAATTTGCAAAAATAACTTTGTTGTTTGTGATAAGCAAAAAAAGAAAAAAAAATGTACAGTTCAATGTAGCATAGATTCATAGGGCATAAAGAGAAGCGCTTCAGAAACTGGTCCACGGCTGCTGGTACGTTTCTCATTACCATCTTTCTTCTTTACTCTCCTTCGATCCTCCATTTTCAAATCCTTAGATTTTCTTCAGATTTTGAATTTTGAGATTCAATTTGTTTGTTTCTTCGAGAGACCTCGAATTTCGGATCCTCTTAGTCCATGATCTGATCATTGAATCTCTGAAAAGCTCAATTCCTCCGTGAATGTGATCTCAATTTCGTCTATGTGATCCTTAATCTAGCTCGGGACTTAAAGCGGAGTGCGATCTAATCTCTGAGCTCTGTCGTATCTAGTCTGATCTCGTATTTCGCAACAACTCTTTGCAATGGTGGTTTGCAAATGCAGAAAGGTATCTTCATCTCTCTATTTATGTCACTCTTTTACTGATTTCAAATTCTCCAGTGCTATCATTTCATCATCTGATTTCAAATGCATGTGTTTATTACTTTGACGCTTCTAGATTTGTAATTGTAGGGGATATTATCAACGATTTTGATTGTCCCTTTGTAAATTTGGTTCAACAAGAGAATTCTAATTTTTCTTTCATTTAACTTGTTTTTTTTTTATGTCAGGCTACAAAGTTGTATTGCTTTGTTCACAAGGTCCCTGTTTGTGGGGAATGCATTTGTTTCCCGGAGCATCAAATTTGTGTGGTATGTTTGATCAAATTATGTGCTTGTTGTTTCGAATGTGGTATAGAAAATTTATGTGGAAGATCTTCAACTGCTATAAAAATTGCTCATTTGGTTTGGTTTAGTTGTTATCTTAGTGCATTTTTAAAGGATAATCTAGATCTATGGTGCCCAAGTGGTTATTGTATTAATATAATTCAGTTTAAAGAACTCAATACTTCGAAGAATAGAAGCTATATCTATGATTCTGTTTCAATGGATTGGTTTAGGGATTTATTGATGTTAGTTTCAAACTAGTCCATCATAACAGACGCAAGATAAACGTTAGTGGCAGAAAGATCTATTTTACGGGGCTTATTTATCTTGTTTTTCCTGATCTTGTGCACAAGCAGCCATATGCTCTCTTTTATTATCCTTCTGTAGCTGTGTTCTTCCATTTTTAGTTCAAGAATGTTCAAATTTTTTCTTTTTGCTGCTTCATGGTAGACATAGAGGGACAATGCTGAAAGATGTTTTTATCATGTTGTATTCAATAGGTTCGGACTTATTCAGAATGGGTGATAGATGGAGAGTATGACCAGCCAAAGTGTTGTCAATGCCAAGTAGCTTTTGATGAAGGGGCAGGTGATCTAGTCACTCGGTTGGGTTGCTTGCGTATGTTATCAAACTCTCACTATTGTTGGATTAGATTTTATTTCTGAATTTCTACAACTAGTTAAATGGAACCATCTTTCCCTGTTATTTGTATCAGATGCTATACATACAAGTTGCTTGGTTTCGCTTATCAAAAGTTTTCCTCCTCATACTGCACCTGCTGGTTATGTGTGCCCATCATGTAGCACCCCTGTAAGCCCTACTGATTCATATTAATGTAGTAGAACACGCTCTTTTATGTTTTTCCTATTTCTATCGCATTTTTTTGTTGTTGTTGTGTTGGTATTCGTGGGAGTTCTCTATAGCAATAATGAGCGCTGGATCTGTGTTGTTCTTACTTTCTAGACATAAAAGCGTCTACAGACTATTTGCATGTAGAGACCCATGTGAACATTTTAATGAATATTTGGGTGTCTTGTTTGGACTTAACGTTTTAGGTTAAATTTTGTATTCTTTTATTCTCTGGCCAGTAGTAGTACATGATTTTCTGGTTAAAATAACTCAATAGGAAGTAGGAATCTTGTTTGTAATGTTGCAGATGAAATCCAAGCAATCAAAATTATTCCTAGACAGACAAATCTTGAAGAAATAATTAAAACTAGAATGTTTGATGATAGATAATTCATGTGCTCTTGAGGGCTTTTTGATCTTTTCTATATTTCGGATGACATTTAGCTGCTTCCTTGGTGTGTAAATACTGGAGGTAGCCATCTAGATTATTTTGATTTGTCGGGGTTTGAGCTAATAGCCATCCTGATTGTATGCCACTCCTTTATGTCCTTCATTTTTTACTTTGAAAAATATTTTGTATAACCTTGTTTTATCTTGCTTCAAAATGTTGTTTCGTTCTTGGGAGAGTGCCATGTTATAGTTCTCATATGGTCTTCAAATGCAGATATGGCCTCCTAAGATGGTAAAAGATGCAGGATCTCGGCTTCATGCACTGTTAAGGGAAGTGATTACGCAGGTCAGTTTTATCTTTTAGCTCAATCTTTTTTTGCAGATTATCCAACTTTTCTCTTGAAAGAAGTTAAAATCATCAAAGTATTACCTATTCAAGTGTTGCCCTCACTTCAGACATATCTCAATGAGAACATTTTGTATTCCCAGTGATTTGACAGTATTGTATTGTCACATTGTTTGTGTTGACTATTGAAATCTGTAACACGGCCTGCAACGATTACTGGTTTAATTGGATTTTAATTCTCTGTTCTCTATATGGCAGACTGGTCTTGAGAAGAATTTACTTGGGAATCATCCAGTTTCTCGATCCACCGAATATCGCAGCCCTCCCCCTGCATTTGCTTCAGAGGCATTAATTAATATATCATCATCTTCTCATACACAAGAAGGGAAAAACCTTCCGGATGGTTATTCAGTAGCTGGAAATGGAGAATATTCCAAACCTGCGGTTTCAGAGATCGTTGAGATAGATGTTCCTGCTTCCGCTGGGAATTACATGAAAAGCTCAAGCCCTGGGGTAAGAGATTCTTTAAAAAACTAGTTGCAGTTTCTGTTTTCCCTCTATGGTTTGTCACAATTTCTCTATCTGACTGTTGGTATTGAATATAGCTTGCTGCTGCTGCTGCACGGAAAGGAGTACCTTCTGTGGATAGGCAGAACTCTGAGAGTCTATATTATGCGGATGATGAAGACGGAAATCGTAAAAAGTACTCAAGAAGAGGTAGGAGAAAACCATTTCTTTCTTGTCTGAAATAATAATTCGGACTTATGCTGAGGATATGCGTCTCTTTTCCTATTCTTTTTGGTTTTCTGAGCTGCATATGTGTCTGCCTTCCACTATTGTACTAGCATGTATTATGGCGATTGCTGAGACTGATTCTTTTGTGTTTTTTTTTCATGTAAGGTCCTCTTCGTCACAAGTTTTTACGGGCTTTACTACCTTTCTGGTCAAGTGCATTACCAACTCTACCTGTGACTGCACCACCTCGTAAAGATGCAATAAAGGCAGATGATGGTTCTGAAGATCGTGTAAGGCATAAGCGATCATCAAGGATGGATATAAGGAAAATACTCCTTTTCATAGCAATCATGTGAGGGCCTTGTTTACGGCGTAATTTTTTTTTTTGTTCATATACCAAATGATTGGTGTAGATCGATTTCGGGCTAAATCTGTGTGACCAATGTGCAGAGCGTGTATGGCAACTATGGGGATTTTATACTACAGACTTGCACAACGGGTAATCGGTCAAGAAACACCCGATGAGGAGCAGCGATGAGGTAATAATATCGTATCAGACAGGGGAATAAGGCTAGCTCAACATATATCATATACATTCCTGGTTTATATATCCAAATCAATTTGCCCTTTTGGACGACTAGAAAACGTTTTTTTTTACGAGATGGTTATGAGAATTGTGCGTTGTGCATCTGGTTCTTGTCGGTGTCCATGTTTTGTGGCTGTTTATGTTTCTGTCGACGATATGTTTTAGGTTGTAGCTATTGTTTTTTGGTAAACGAAAACGCATTTTAATGGACGCTTTGTTATGTTCAACATTTCATGGGTTGAAGATGTGGATACATTGAAACCAGCTAGTAAATTTGACAAGTCCTCGGAAAAAAAAAAACAAACTGCATAGACCAGAACATGCTTGGATATATGAAAATACCTAAAAGAATATAAGAAAATTAAAAAACCCTGGAAAGATTGATGCGAGAATTACAAGCCAGTGTATCTTGTTTGATTTGAGCTAAACTTGGAACATAATTCAGAAGCATTGAGCAATATAATTTGCATGTAGAATTTATAGTTGCACCATGACGATCCACTTGTATGAACTTATTGCAACACACTATATCTTCGTTCTGCTCGGTGGCCAATAAACTAATTCTATTAGAAAAGTCATAATCTATTGCCTTCACTTTTAACAACTTGTTCCAAGACATGACTGATCCATCACTAATTTTTGTCACCCAAACATGAAAATCAGTTCTAAAACTACCACAGATAAATTTCTTCTTCTCTACCCACTGATAAACCCTTATGCAGAAAATGAAAATCATGAGGAAGAGACAGCTTGTCAAATCTCTCTGTTGAAAAATCAAAACTTAGCAAGAATTCTTGATATGGTGGCTGTCAATGACAAGCAACCAAATATGTATTTCCTTTCACAGACACCCTGAAAGTGCTGCCACGACTTGGTAAGAACCAATCGGTAGTTGCACCAAGAACCTTCTAAGAATCAGTGGTGACGTCATAGATTTCGTACTCAGTGTTGTATCTACCACCAGCAAAATTGTATTGATTATAAACCCTCAAGACTTTGTAGTTCTTGAAGGAGGATTTGTTGACGTAACCAAGAGCATACGAGTCGTTTTGCTTGTAGCTATTTCTAGGTTTAATCCACTTGGTTTCTCTTGAACATGGATTACAAACCACAAGTTCCTTGTTCCATGTGGCGCATAACAATAAGCCGTCACAGTGAAATACGATTTTTATATTTGAAGATATAAAATGCATTTTTTAAGGTAAAATTGAGATGCTAACTTAACAGATGGAGCAACGTTGTTGTTATGAATTATAGAGGTGTCAAACGGATCGGCATGCGTGCATCTTACTCTCGCTAAGTAAACCTTATCATCCATCAACATGATAATCAGAGACTCCTTTGGTGCATTAGCAGAGTGTATCTTAGCGAATCTCCTAGATTTCAATAGAGTATTCCATGGTTTCGATGTTGAACGCAATCGTGCCAAAGATTTAGCCGGAACGCTAGAGAGAATCTCTTCTATTAAATCCCATGGAAGGTTTCTACTCCCATACCTACTGTGATTAAATAAATTTGCCAATCAAAATCAAAATCTATATATATATATATATATATGTGAGCGATGGAGAGACACAGAGATCAAGTCAGCCTCCTTAAGCTGCTACAAGCGAGAAAGACCTTATTAATCTCTAAATATATATCAGTTTTCTATTTTTTAAATTAACCCACGAAGACAACTTTTAACATACCTTTAATGCAAATACTTTTTATTTTATTTTTGGTCAACAATTACATATTAATTATAACGGCTCACAAAATCCAAATCGGCGGTATATTTTCGTCAAAAAGTAATGCAAATACGTACTTCTTTTTGTAAAAGTTATCAAAACCATGAGAAATCTAGGCAAACGGTAAAAATTTGACAAAAGTTTTTTTTTTGGTAGTTAATTAAAGACCAACAATTTCTTTATTTTTAGGTGTGATTCGTAATCCATATGTGTGATTTCATCATATGATTTCTAGATGATTACTTACTAGCTTATGTATCTCAGATCGAATACCACTTTTTTTTTCATTGGCTATATTATAATTGTTTTCAGACTTACAAGGCTTTGATTTTTTTTTTTCCAACCAAACATTAAATTAAAAATTCATTCCAGAATTGGTGGCCTAATTTGGAGAAAAAATGTTTATAAATTTTCTTCAAATTGGTCTACCAATTGTGTAGTGAATTTTTAATTTAATGTTTGGTTGAAAAAAAAAATCATGTGAAAAATCATAAAATTTCGAACTCATGAAAATGAATGAATGATCTCATATCTCTATATGTGATTCACTGATTTCAAACAAATGGGACAAAGACAAGATGAACAACCAAAAGAAGAACATAATCTCCATACAAAGTAACCATGAGATCGATAATTAAGTGGATAATGAGCTTTAAATCAAAATCAATTGGTAATAAACAAACTTATGAATGTCGACCAAAAATTGTTTTTTGTGAACAAACATTTTCACATAATTATTCCTTTTTTTAATCGAATCTAAAATTAATTCAACAAAAAAATGTTTTTACAACATGTGTAACTTGAAGTTGATATTTTGAAAGCTGGTAATAATAAATGTTTTGAGTTGAAACTCAATCACCGTGAAACAAACCATGTTTCCATACCTTTTTCGTATCTCTGGTCCCCCATTGCTTGAATAGTAGATAATCGGTTTTGGACTTGTTTATCAATGTTTTGAATTATTCGCTGGGAATTCCTTGACGGCTCTCCAAATCGTATGAATTGCAGTTTGAAATACATACCTTAGAAGCCATAGATTGATTTTGTCGTGTGAAGAGTCAACTAGACATTCTATGATTTTGTCCCAATGATTTGTGTACCTTCGGGCTAGGAGATTTCTCGTCAAGTTGCTCCAAATCTCTCGCGTGAAACTACAATTGAAGAAGATGTGGTTTCTTGTTTCTATTGGTTCTTGACAGAGCATACATGCATGTTAGCGTTGCTATATAATTCAAACTAGTTTCTATTAAAACAACATTTCGGATGGCATAAACGTTAGCGTTGCTATATGCTGGAGGAGAAACTTCAACCCTATGATAAATCCGAGGTTATTTGTCGTTTCTTGTCTTCTTTATTTGAAATTTAATCTATTGATTTTTTTTCCTCAATAACGATGCTTGTTATTTAATAACTAACCAGTCAATTCTAGGCATGACCACGGTTGCGGTTATTAAGGTTATGGTTAATTAACCATCGGTTACGGTTATAATTTTTCTTTAACCTTAACCTTAACCATTTAATATACGGTTAAAAAAGTTACAGTTAAACCGGTTACGGTTATACACGGTTACGGTTATATACGGTTAAATGCAATTCAATTATTTAATAATTAAAATAAAGATTAATATTAGTAGTGTTTTTAGTTTACACAAAAAATTACGGTTATGATTAATTATGTGTATTTTTTCTACTTTCAAAACGGTTACGGTTAGAATTTTAAAGTTAACCATGCGGTTAACCAACAGTTTTTATACTGCTACGGTTAATTAACGGTTATGGTTAATAATTTTTTGTTAACCATAACTAATATATTTTTACGGTTAACGGTTAAGGTTTTTAACCATTTTATATTGTTACGGTTAAAAAGGGTCCGGTTACGGTCTGAAATATGGTTACGGTTAGGTTTTGGCCATACCTAGTCAATTCCCTCTTATTGGGAAATTTTGGAATATGCTTTGTAAATATAAGCTTAGGCAGTGTTAGCTGCCATTTAATCAATTTTTTGTGAATGTTGTTGTGTATTGGTTTAACTCTTTTTCTGTATTCTAAATTATTTTAAATTGACAGTTAACTTGAGAGCTTGAGAAGTTGTGTAAATTTTAAAAAAAAAAAAACTTAAGAAGTTGTATTTCAAATAGGAAAGAAAGATCAGAAAATTTCCTAAATTACTATTAATGTTTTTATACTTTATAGTTAAAATTTGATGGTTTTGAAAATTTGAATGATATACTTAATTGTAAGAGCATTTTTATACGAAAGCTACTGAAATCGAGTTCTGATGGGAAAATTGCGCAGAGGTGGATAGTTAACTACTTGACTAAGACCACTTACTTGTAAGAGCAGTTCTATTCTATGTAAACAAGGGAAAAAATCATAAAATCACTTTAGCAATTGTTTCCTTTCCAAACGGAAAACAAAATAGGACTCAAAATCGAACAAAATTTAGAGAATCTGAAAACTCGCCACTAGGTCAAAGTTCATTTGGTAGGTCTAACTTCTTAACAATGTAAATAATAAAATAGTGTTATATTTCGACGAAAAAAATAAAAGAAATAATACAAATGAAGTAATTGATTTGAATCTAAAGATAGTTGTGGATACATGAAACCGGCTAGTAAATGTGATAAGTCCTCGGAAAAAAACAAACTCTATAGACCAGAATATGCTTGGATAACTTAAACCTGAAACTATATGAAATTGCATAAAAGAAAACAAGAAAATTAAGAGACTTGGATAGATTGGTGTGACAATTACGAGTCATGTTTATCTTGTTGGATTTGAGCTACACTTGGAACATAATTCAGAAGCATTGAACAAGATGTAGAAATTACAGTTTCACCATGACGATCCACTTGTTTGAACTTATTGCAATACACTATATCTTCGTTCTGCTAGGTGGCGAAGAAACTCACCCCATAAGAAAAGTTATAAACTAGGGTAAAGCTGCCCTTGACTTTTAAGTTTTAACAGCATGCTCCACGATATGACTGATCCCGTATTAATTGTTGTCACCCAAACATGTAAATCAGTTGGAATACCACCACACAGACAAAGTTGTTCTTCTCTAACCACTGATAAACCCTTAAACACACAATGAAAATGGATTACAAAATCATAGACAAGCAAGTTCAGAATAGACTATCAACAATTCGAGCCATGGATGACTCGAGATTTGACAAAGAAATGGAGATGTGGTTTGACACTAGATAAAACAATGTACCTATGATTTATATTTTTTAGAAGTATTATAGAATCTCTATAATTATGCTACACTTGATGTAAAAAAGGCTTTTGAATAATTTTATATTCTATTCAAAAAAAAAAATGGATTACAAACCAAAAGTCTATTGTCCTTGGTGGTGCATAGCAATAAACCGTTGCAGTGAAAAATGTTATGTATATCGACTTAAGGAGATATAGAGTGTGGATCCTTAAGGTAGAATTTAGATGAAACTTTCTTACTAATTCGAAGATTGGCCTTAATTAGCTAAGTAAACCTTAGAATCCATCAACATGATAATCAGAGACTCCTTTGGTGCATTCGAAGAGTGTATCTTAACAAAGATCCGATATTTCAACAAAGTATTCCATGGTTTTGTTGTTGTATTCGTGCCAAAGATTTAGCCAGAACCCTAGAGAGTATCTCCTCTATTAAATCCCGTGGAAGGTTTATCAACTCCATAGCTACTTTTTTTTTTTTGAAAATTAACTCCATAGCTTCTTGTCAATCAAAATCAAAATATATAGTATAAATTATACATGTTTTAGTTGTAGCTATTGTTTTTGGTAGACGAAAACGCATTTTACGGACCCTTTGTGGTGTTCAAAATTTTGGGTGGCTGTTGAGTAGTCTCTCTCGTAATTTGGGATCCTTTTGAAGAACAATGGCGTAGCTCCTTCCTTATATGAAAATATCTTATGTCTTTATTTTCTTTTTTTTCGCAACTGTATTATCAGGGAGACATACATAGGTTTTAAACATTTATTCTACCGTAAAACTAGGTGAGTTTCCTGCGCCATGCGCAGGATATAAATTCAATATTATCATTCTAGCACTAAACAATTAAATAAATAAGTAAATAATCGAGTTTAATGTTGAACATAAATGTTGACGCACCATTAAAATTAAGACAACGCCATATTAAACTTGAAATGCAAACAAAAAATTATTTTTAAAAAATGCGACAAGTTTGAAATCTATGGCTTAATGGTGTTTTGGAAGATTTCCTTGGAAACGATGTTACATGTTCTTACATGAGACTTGCCCTTTTTGTCGGTTATTAAAATTGTCAATCCAGTCCTTGACCTTACTCTAGATAAATAGAGCAACATATACTTTTCCATGTGAGAAAACATGTCGAAGAAGATACAGTCCAACATTTGATACCCTTTGCTCCTGACTTTTGTTAATGGTCATACAGCCAGAAAATTCATATACCTCGTCCTAAATGTGCATTTTGTTTCCCGTGGAGAAACAAATATTCTCGGAATCAAAAAATTTTTTTACCTCATCATCTTCATTAGTTATAATCTCTGCTTCCATCATATGATCAAATAATTGAGTAACTTGAAGTCTTGTATCATTGCATAAACCTTCTATGGGGTCAATAATCCTAATTAGTATCATTGAAGAAGAAGAAGAAGAAGAAGAAGAAGAAGAAGAAGAAGAAGAAGAAGAAGAAGAAGAAGAAGAAGAAGAAGAAGAAGAAGAAGAAGAAGAAGAAGAAGAAGAAGAAGAAGAAGAA
Source organism: Cardamine occulta (assembly GCA_028015245.1). Lineage (NCBI taxonomy): Eukaryota > Viridiplantae > Streptophyta > Magnoliopsida > Brassicales > Brassicaceae > Cardamine > Cardamine occulta. The sequence goes on along the minus strand of CM051370.1, from coordinate 17,716,335 downwards.
GAAGAAGAAGAAGAAGAAGAAGAAGAAGAAGAAGAAGAAGAAGAAGAAGAAGAAGAAGAAGAAGAAGAAGAAGAAGAAGAAGAAGAAGAAGAAGAAGAAGAAGAAGAAGAAGAAGAAGAAGAAGAAGAAGAAGAAGAAAACATTTCTACTTTCAATAATTTGAACAGAGACCGAGCATATGAAAAAGAAATAGAGAGATGGAAGAAGAAAAAGAAGAAGGAAGAAGAAGAGAGGCGAGAGAGGTGATGTTTAGAAAATATGTTCTTCTTCTTCTTCTTCTTCAAGTTGCTCCGCGGTGATAGGACACAACCCGCTCTTACCCACCCCGGGGCACTATAGCATGTCAGGAAGAAAGGCGGGGTGAGGGGGGGCATACTGGACGTAACCACTCCCTTTGGTTATGGGAATTTCCTGCCTTTCAATTTTTCTGGGATTTTTCGTCCTTAGTTTCATAGTTTTTTTGGGAGATTAAATATATTCTTCAAGTTGGTTTTGGAACCCTATTACTTTGTTACTTTGGAATTTCGGTTTATGCAATCAATAGAATCATTCATCATGTTCTCTGTGATGTCTAAGTAGTTCTATTGTTGGGAGTAGGGATCCATTCAAAGGGATCTCAATGATTGATTAAAGATATTGTTATAGATTAGTACTTATGAATTAGTTCTCTATTTCTATGATTTTAATGCTTTTGTTAGGTTGATGAATCTAGCAACTGATCAATAGGTATCTATATTACGGCTAGCGCTGGTTAGGTTATCAGAATAAATAGTTTATAGGCTTAGTAATTGTTAGCCAACAAGAGTTGAGGTTGGATTACTAAGTGAACTTATCGAACTTGATAAAATTGTTAGCATAGGGTCCTAGCGGATTTATGTCTAAGATGGTCATCGCATGCGAGAGTATGGTTAGCTTGTCAATAGTGTCTGAGTTCTAGAACCGTATTTCATTAGACATTAGTCCAGTTAGATATCCTATCAATCATTGAATCCCCACGATTTCTTGAATCCCAACTCTTTCTTTTAGTTGTTTACAAACTCGATTTATTGCTTTTTATTCGGTTTCTCATGACAACAACCCCCCCCACAATATTTTATTCTTGCTCTGTTTAATTATCATAAGTCTAAAGTCCACTTAAGTCTCTGTGGATTCGATCCCTTTATATACTATCACGCATTTTACCATGCACTTGCGGTTTGGTTTATTCGGGTTAAAACTCGAGACATCAAAGCATCAAAAAGACACCACCCCATTCCACACGTATCTTCGCTAACCTTCCAAGCTGCATTAATTCTGCAAATAATAGAAGGATCGCCCGACACTAAACCGGAGTTATTGACATCAAAACTTTCAAAACAAGCTGGAGAATTCAAGTGAAAATGATGCATTCGTGGATTCAATACACGACCTACACTGGAGAGACTTTGCGAATGATTATTGCTAATGCATCTCTAAGCCTAAATTAACCTTAATCTTTTTGTATCTATATATTTATAATGCTATGTTTATAAAACTGTTGTAATGATTTATAATGATATGTTAATAAATCGTGTTAATATTTTTAAATGATTAATAACTATTTTGTAGGAAACTCTATTATGATATGATTATACATCAGAGCAGTCTTCATCTTAAAAAAAACCATGTGTTTCTTCGAAAAGGAAGAGATTGGATGTGAAAAGAATTCGATCAAAGCTGATACTAACGAAGAAGAGATTAAAGGTGAGAATAATAAAGTGGTTGCTCCATGAAAGTGATTCTAGAATGTAAAAAAATTTCGATTATATGTGTTCTATTTAGGAGAAATTGAGAAATAGGGTAGTTTTTGAGTTTTAATATGTCATTAGTGTTACAAAAGTCAAAAAATATCGGCTGAACGAAACATAAACTTCTCAAATGACGGAAAGCATAATTTTAATATAATTTATGTGGAGCCCACCGTCACTATGCATGCATAGTAATTAGCTTTTATTCTTCTATAAATACGAACGATTTCGTTCATTGTAAAAGATAACAACAAAGGAAAAACATTCGAACAACAAAGAATCTCTCACTTAATATTCTCTCTTCATCAGTTCCGATAATTTTATCGAGTATAAAATTTTCGTCTTTATTTATATTTATCATCGTGATAAAATCAATCTTTTTATAACACGTTATCAGCACGATCACTCCGATCAAATATAAACAATTTCCGCCTAAAGTTACTATTCATCACCGGAATCCACTATTCACCACCGGAGTTACTATTCACACCGCTGAAAAATTATCATTCATCCGATCCTTCAATATACCGAAAAGAAATGGAGAACGATAAAAATGGAAAATTATCGAAGGAAAATGGTAAAGAAATCTGTATACCAGATAGTGGAACAACGCACACTATTCTGAGAAAAAAGAGTTATTTCTCTGATCTCAAACCGGCAAACATTATTGTTAATACAATATCAGGTCCAGCTGATGTTATTAAAGGAATTGGTAAAGCCAATTTTCTGTTGCCGAATGGAACAAAAATTTCTATAAATAATGCGTTATATTCTCCAAATTCTAAAAGGAATTTGTTGAGTTTTAAAGACATATACCTTCAAGGATATGATACTCAGTCCGCAACTGAGAATGGAGAGAAGTATATGTATATAACTTCTAATAAATCAGGGAAAAAGATTATATTGGAAAAATTTCCAAAACTTCCCTCGGGATTGCATCATACGCATATAAGTACAATCGAATCACATCTAGTGATTAAAAGGAATCCAGAAGATTTCAGATTGTGGCATGATCGACTGGGTCACCCAGGCACCACAATGATGCGAAAAATTATTGAGAGCACACATGGTCATTCAATGAAAACCCAAGAGATATATCAGGAGAACAAAATGACATGTGCTGCATGCTCTTTTGGAAAATTGATTATAAAGCCATCGCCAACCAAAATCGATAAAGAATCACCAAAGTTTCTTGAAAGAATTCAAGGAGATATTTGTGGACCAATACATCCACCTTGTGGACCATTCCATTATTTTATGGTATTAATTGACGCATCTAGTAGATGGTCACATGTTTGTCTATTATCATCTCGAAATATGGCATTTGTGAGATTTCTAACTCAGATAATCAAGCTAAAGGCTCAATTCTCTAATTATCCTATTAAGAGAGTTAGACTAGACAACGCTGGTGAATTCACATCCCAAGCCTTCAATGAATATTGTATGGCAACGGGAATTGAGGTTGAACATTCTGTAGCACATGTTCATACACAAAATGGTTTGGCTGAATCAGTAATCAAACGTTTACAATTGATTGCGAGGACACTGATCATGAGATCAAAACTTCCAACCTCTATATGGGGACATGCCATTTTACATGCAGAAGCACTTATTCGGATAAGACCAAGTGCATATCATAAGTACTTCCCATTACAATTAGCATTTGGTCGAGAACCAAATATTTTTCATCTAAGAATTTTTGGTTGTGCAGTATATGTGCCTATAGCACCACCACAACGCACAAAGATGGGATCACAAAGAAGGTTGGGAATATATGTTGGTTGTGATTCTCCATCAATTATACGGTACTTAGAACCGTAGACTGGAGACATTTTTACGGCACGTTTTGCCGATTGTCATTTTGATGAAAAAGTATTCCCGGTTCTAGGGGGAGAGAATAAACAAGTGGGAAAGGATATTGAATGGTGTGTACCATCTTTGTTACACCTTGACCCCCCTATGAAACAGTCTGAACTAGAAGTTCGACGAATTATGCATTTGCAGAGTTTAGCAAATCAATTACCGGATGCTTTTGCGGATACTAAAACAGTAACCAAATCACATATTCCAGCTGCAAATGTTCCTGCACGAATTGAAATTCCAAAAGAAATTGGAGGTGCAAATGATACACGTGAGTCTAGGACACACCTGAAGCGTGGTAGACCCGTTGGTTCTAAGGATAAAAATCCTAGAAAACGAAAGGAAATTAAAAAGCCAATTAGTCCTAAAATAGTTGAAAATACTTTAAAGGATAAGACTAATGATAACGAAGAGCATCATGAGCATGAAGAGAATCATGAAATTTCTATCAATTATATCCATAGTGGGAAGATATGGAAACGAAATGAAATTGATATTGATGATGAAGTTTTCTCATACCTTGTATCAAAGGAAATATCTGAGGAAATGATGATCCAGAACCCAAGTCTGTATATGAATGTAAAAACAGACAAGACTGGATAAAATGGAAAGATGCGATACAAGTTGAGCTTCATTCACTCAATAAACGAAATGTATTTGGTCCAATTACACTCACACCCAAAGATGTGAAACCCGTGGGATACAAGTGGATATTCGTTCGAAAACGAAATGAGAAAAATAAGATTATAAGACATAAAGCTCGTCTTGTGGCTCAGGGATTTTCTCAAAGGCCTGGAATTGATTATGAGGAAACTTATTCTCCTGTTATGGATGCAATCACGTTTAGATTCTTAATGAGTCTAGCGGCTAATGAAAATCTAGAGATGCGTCTCATGGATGTTGTTACAGCATATTTGTATGGATCATTAGATGCTGATATCTACATGAGAGTTCCAGATGGGTTTAAAATGCCAGAAGCATTAAAATCTACACCCAAAGAGTTATGCGCAATAAAGTTGCAAAGATCATTATATGGGTTAAAACAATCTGGACGAATGTGGTATAATCGTCTCAGTGAACATTTAATGAAAGAAGGATATGTAAACGATCCTATATGCCCATGTGTTTTCATCAAGAAAACAATATCCGGATTTGTGATTATCGCGGTATATGTTGATGATCTGAACATAATAGGAACTCAAAAGGAAATACAAAAAGCCGCAGATTATTTAAAAGGAGAATTTGAGATGAAAGATCTCGGACAGACAAAGTTTTGTCTTGGCTTACAAATTGAGCACTCCCAAAAGGGTATATTTGTGCATTAATCCACATATACAAAACGAGTGATAAAACATTTTAATATGGATAAGGCAACTCCTCTCAGTACTCCAATGGTCGTTAGAACACTTAATATTGAGAACGATTCATTCGAACCATCTGGAGAAAATGAAGAGATACTTGGTCCTGAAGTACCATATCTAAGTGCAATTGGAGCCACTATGTATCTTGCAAATTGTACTCGCCCTTATATTTCTTTTGCTGTTAATCTTTTGGCCAGATTTAGTTCCTCCCCTACACGAAGACATTGGAATGGGATTAAACATGTCCTTCGTTATCTTCAAGGAACTACTAATCTAGGATTATTTTATTCTAATAATTCAAATGGTCAGATGGTTGGTTTTGCAGATGCAGGATATTTATCAGATCCACATAAAGCCCGATCACAAATAGGATATGTATTCACGATCGGTGGCACTGCTTTATCTTGGCTTTCTCAGAAACAAACACTTGTAGCAACTTCTTCAAATCATGCTGAGATTATTGCACTCCATGAAGCAAGTAGAGAATGTGTTTGGTTAAGGTCAATAAGTCAACACATTCGATCAAGCAGTGGGATCCACGTTAACTCGGAGCCAACAATCTTATATGAAGACAACGCTGCATGTGTTGCTCAAACTAAGGAAGGATATATCAAAAGTGATAGAACGAAACATATCCATCCAAAGTTTTTTTCATACACCCAGGAGCTTGAGAAGGCTAAAGTTATTGAGGTCAAGTATGTTCAATCATGTGACAATGCCGCAGATATTTTCACAAAGTCGCTGCCTACCACTACCTTCAGAAAGCATGTTCATAACATTGGAATGCGTCATCAACGAGATTTAACAAGATGACACTTGATCATTCGAGGGGGAGCTTGCGTTGTTGTACTCTTTTTACCTACTATAGTTTTTCCCGTTGGGTTTTCCTAGAAAGGTTTTTAATAAGATAACATAAGATATTACGCAAGAGGCATAGTGACAATGGTCTCCAAGGGGGAGTGTTACAAAAGTAAAAAAATATCGGCTGAACGAAACATAAACTTCTCAAATGACGGAAAGCATAATTTTAATATAATTTATGTGGAGCCCACCGTCACTATGCATGCATAGTAATTAGCTTTTATTCTTCTATAAATACGAACGATTTCGTTCATTGTAAAAGATAACAACAAAGGAAAAACATTCGAACAATAAAGAATCTCTCATTCAATATTCTCTCTTCATCAGTTCCGATAATTTTATCGAGTATAAAATTTTCGTCTTTATTTATATTTATCGTCGTGATAAAATCAATCTTTTTATAACAATTAGGATAGTTTTTGTCCGCTCAATGTTTTTGGATAGTTTTTACTATTCATATAACTTATTTAGCCTTGACAATTTTGCTTAATCACAAGTTTGCCATTTCTATTTTAAACTCGCTCTCCTCATCGTTTCCTTCTCCAGTTTATTGAAAAATATTTTATCCCTTTTGATCTTCATCTTCTTCGTTCTTCCCTTATATATTTTTGTCAAAATCAAACAGATCTTAACATCAGATTTTTCTTCCAACTTCAAATCCAATCCCCAAGTGTTAGCAATGGTTGAAGAATTCAGCATCTGAAGCTTCGATGGCGACGGATGTAATACAGACCTTAACCAAGACTCAATCGAAGCCACCGTCGAATACGTTGTCCAGGGAGACACTAAAAATCGACTTGTAACAACAAGATTTCGCTGAAGCCATGGGTAAAACTCAATCAATGGTTTCGGGTTTCAAATCGTTCTGATTCATCTCGTGAGCTTTACAATCATGGTTCTGGGTTTTAGTGAGATTCAATTGTGTTTTTTTTGTTGACTATATGGTTAATTTTTAATTATGAGATTCAATAAAAAAAAAAGTCTATGCGTTTCAATTGTGAGATTCAATGATGTTAATTGTGTTTTTTTGTTGACTATACCAATTGCAAGGTCTTTTTAGCAGAGGACGCTGCCGTGCCGAGTGCAAGAACATAGTCTCTCTCAGTGCTTACAACTTGAGCAGTACCCAAGGAAGAGCAGCTATTGTGATGGCGGCTGCTTCTCCTTCTGGCGTGGGTGGGACTGAGCCTGGGAGCAATGAGGAATAAAAGACTGTTAATGCTGCTGATGTTCCAGTGGAACTACCATTGGAATCTAAAGAAACTAAAGAGAACATGTTGTTGGAATAGAGGATGAAGATGAAGTTCGCCTAGAAGGTGAGACTAGGCAGGGAATGTTTGCTGCGTAAGCGTAAGATGAGGGAGCTCAAGAATGTCTAAGAGACTTGAACTATTTGTTGTTTTTCTAATTCGTTTTTTTTTGTAATGAATATTCTTATTGGTTTTCAAAGACCATGTAATAGCTTTTCAAATGCAACCATTGTATTTTGTGTTTAACCTCAAGCTGAGTTCTTTAAAGGAGCCAACTCATATACAAAGAGTGACCAGTCTACAAATGAAACAAAAACTTGAATTGAATTTGAACCATTTGGTTATTAAGGAAGAACATGTGAGCGGAAGATGAGGGATAGGTTCAAGTGCAACTATATCTATCCAAGTACTTTTGCATGATAAGAGACTTAATTAGGCATATGACTTACCACGGAAAGATGTAGTCATTGCTTGAATTTTTCATGGAATAAAAAGGAGAAAGCTTTCAGGTTTTCCCTAAGTCATTTGATGAAACCGCTGTAATCATAAAAGCATTCAGATTTGTCTATCGATTTAGCCAATGCAAGAATATACAAAAAGAAGCTCAAGACCAATGGAATAGATAACAATAGGAATTACTTACACTCTGCTTAGGTGTACATGGGGTGTGCATTCATACACCAGGTTTTACGGGTCTACATTTACTTGAGTGTACAAACGTTGAGGTGTACATCTCCGACATAAGGTCTACTTAAAGTGGGTAAGTGTATACCGACATAAGGTGTACAGAGTACACCAAAACAACATGACATGAGATGCACGCCGAAGGTAAAGTGTTCAAAGAAAAAGGTATACACATCCACATAAAATGTATAGTAATAATGGTGTACACCCGGTTACAGTATACGCAGACCATCTTGTACAAAAAGGATAAGGTTTTATCGATTTGAGATAAACTTGGCAAAAAAATATCTTCATAGGAGTTTTGAATTATCATATATATAAATATATTTTATTATTATGAAATCAATTGAGTACAATTTAAAAAAATAAATATTTGGTCCTGATTGTAATATTCAAAATATCTATAAGGAAATTCTATCATATTTTAATATTCAAAATCTTACAAGTACACAAAGAATGCAAAATGTTTTCTTTTTAAATGTTGTATACTAAATATGTTTACGGTAGAAATTAATTAAAATTTAAGAAAAATTAGTGAAACTTTAAAAGATAATTTTATATTTAAAGTTGGAATTTGGTACAGAAATGGAAAGTGAATGTATTTATTTCTCTTAATTTTCTTCATGTGCAACTTCAATGAAACCGATGTGAGGTATAAACTAATATTATTTTCATTAGTAAGCTTGCTTCATTGGCAAGCTAAGGTAAATATTGTTTCAGTTACTAATTATTTATCCTAAATTTCTAGGTTTTATAAACGAGTAATTTATAATTTTGATGTGTCAAAATAGGTGAGGTGTATCGAGAGAGAGGTGTGCGATTTTTTTTAACTGGTTTACGATTTTGGCTGACATTCTCCGGGTTTAGATATTTCTCACTCTATATGCTATGTTTTTGAAAAATCTAGTTATTATGATTAACATTTGCTCTCCATTTTGTCTTAGCCATAAAGCATCTATAAAGCTCTCCATCTAGTCACAATAACATTGTGGTTGCTTTCATTCTATTCTAAAGTTCTTGTTTTTGAGTTACTAATCGAAATATATTTAGACTTTTCAAAAAATTTCTAATCCATTAACAAACCACTATATGAACATAAAACTCGCAATCTAATTCTTTTCCTATACTTTAAAAGGCTAGCTCTTTTTTGGATCCAAAAAAGAGAGAGAATAAAATATGCTTATATTTTTTTATAATAGTTTGATCTATTTTGTTTCTATGAACACAATTTTTTTTCTACAAACAAAAATTATGTACAAGGTAAACCCGTAATTGTTTATATATATATATAAGAGTATTTATTATTTACAAAAACATTTTGCATATATTTTCAACAAATCACTATTTTGTGGGATAGTTTTAAAGTGCTATGTTTAGATTTTCCCCTTATGCATGTATGTTTATATACAACATAATGTACATGATACAAATACAGATTGTAATATTCAAAATCTCGATAAGGAAATTCTATTTTAGTATTTAATATTCAAAATCTTACAACTTCACAAAGAATGCATTTATATGTTTAAAGTTGTAATTTGGTAATCAATTGTGTTTTAAATTTGTGAGATTTTATATAAAAAATGATATTTAGTGTAAAAGAAAAATATTAAATTTTGAATAATTATTGAGAATGTTTCAAAATTACAACCTAAAACGAAAAAATTAATAAAAAGAGAATGTAATCAATTATGGATCCTAGTAACCAACAATGTGATCACTACTTATTGAAAGCATGATAACAAAATGGGTTTCAAACAAAAGATATTTGAGATCAAATAAATTTGATGACAATTATTCACTACTCTATATGAGAAAATGTTTGGTAAAAAGTGTATTGAAAATGATTTGGCATGCATAAGTAAATTATTTTCTTAATTATTAATTATTTATTCTAATTTTATAATTTGTAATTTTGATGTTTTGAAATAAAATCTTAATTTATTTAAATGAAAATGGATATTAAATTGTGATTCATTTAAAATTATTTGTTTTAAAAATGAATATGATTTATGAGAAAACATATATCATATGAACCTGCCAATAGTCTGCTTGCCAATCTGCCCACATGAGACTTAAAACAATGTTTTGATTCTTACAAATAATTTGAGCTAAACACTAACGTGAGATGTATAAAGAGAGTGTGTAGAGAGCGATGCACCGACATTAGGTGTACAGAGTGAGATGTGTTCAAAGAGAGAAGTATTCACCAATGTGAGAGAGAGAGAGAGAGAGAGAGAGAGAGAGAAAACCAATATTAAGTGTACATATATGAAGTGTACAACTAGAGAGGTAGAATGTATAGAGAGACATGTGGACACCAATATGTTAAGTGTACACATTTGATATGTACAACTAGAGAGGTAAGGTGTACAAAGAGACATGTGAACACCAATATGAGGTGTACATCAACTTAAAGTGTTCAAAGAGAGGAGTGTACACCGACATGAGGTATACAGAGAGAAAGAGAGAGAGAGAGAGAGAAAAAACCAATGTTAAGTGTACACACTTGAAGTGTACAACTAGAGAGGTATAGTGTACACTAATATGAGGTGTACATCAACTTGAAGTCTTCAAAGAGAGGAGTGTACACCAACATGAGGTATACAGAGAGATAGAGAGAGAAAGAGAGAGAGAGACAGAGATAGAGAGAGAGAGAGACAGTAAAAAAAATGTTAAATGTACACACTTGAAGTGTACAACTAGAGAGGTATATGTTGAGAATATCCTGAAATCATTTGTACTTTACTCTAGTTAAAGTTGTAATGTCGAAGTTTGACAATCGTATAACATAAGGTAGTTATAATGTTTTGCTTGAAGCCGCTTATAATATATGGACTTTGAGTTCATTACTTATATTATTTACGAATATCCAAGTATATTCAAAAACTCTAAAATCTAAGATTCATTCAATATTTGCATGAAATTCATAAGTTGTTTTATAAATTGTTATAAAATGGTATGAATTCCTTCAGTATGGTGTACAGAGAGACATGTGTACACCAATATGTTAAGTGTACACACTTGAAGTGTACACACATGAAGTGTACAACTAGAGAGGTAAGGTGTACAAAGAGACATGTGTACACCAATATGAGGTGTACATCAACTTGAAGTGTTCAAAGAGAGGAGTGTACACCAACATAAGGTATACATAGAGAGATATTGGTGTACACAAACTTAAAGTGTACAACTAAAGATGTGAGATGTACAGAGAGAAAGATGTACACTAATATGAGATGTACACCAACTTGAAGTTTTCAAAGAAAGAATTGTACGACAACATGAGGTATACAGAGAAAGAGAACTGTACACCAATGTGAAGTATATACAGAGAGAAGTATACACCAATATGAGGTGTATAGAGAGTTCAGAATAAGAAGATCTTTTATACTTTTTGCATATCATTCAAAAACAAATGCTTTACAACTTTGAAAGTTCGTGTAGATATAAAAAAACAATAAATAAACGTTTATTTATCACATTGTGGATATCCACATTTAGTTGTCGTATTGCACTTATGAATCATTCAAGAAAAACCATAAAGTGTTGGACAACCTTCCCACATGAGAGTTAAAAAAACGAAGTACAAATAGCGAGAAATTTCTCAAATTTTAAAAATGATTCAGATAAGAAAATAAACAGAAAGAAGAGAATTGTTTGTTACAAAGACTAAATTAAAGTAGAGTGTTGCATTTTTCTTATTCAAACAGTTAATAACATAGAAGCGATACTTAAAGTCTACACCAAGGTGAATTTTACAAAGAGAGATGTGTACAAATAGAGCTTATTTATGTATGTATTTTTTGTATCTCTGTACACCGATGTGAGGTGTGTAGAGAAAGAGAGGTGTACACCAATATTATTTTCATTAGTAAATTTGCTTCATTGGCAAGCTAAAGTAAATTATTTTTTAATTACATAATTATTTATCCTAATTTAATTTTTTTTATAAATGACTAATTTCTAATATTGAAGTGTTCAAAGAGAGAAGTGGTCAAATATTTCATTAGTAAATTATTCATTAAAATAGAAACAATATTGTATGTATATTTTGAGAATAATTTTGACAATATAATCACATGTGAGGTATATTTTCATTAATTCATTTTTACGAAAAAGAAATACTTCCTCCATTCTTCATAAATAACCTCTATGTATACTTGTATTTTGAGATATTTGATCGGTTAAATAATCGTGATATTTGGTGGTTCGAGATAAGAATGCCATTGTATTATTGATTTATTGATTGAAGGATTAGCTTTTTGGAGATGTATGGGTCATGATCATATCTTTAATGGAATATCTTTGAGATTCTTCTTTGAAAATAAGAGCATGCTTCTTGATAAAACTTAAAAACATCTCTTGGGCAAAAACTACCCAATCCCCTAATAAAAACATAAAAACTACCCTAAATCCCAATTTCCCCAATAAAGAAACTAATGGAACATATAAATACACAACTGAGACAGATTCTGATATTTTCAATCCATCAAGATGGCACATAATGCTTTGTGAGAATGTCTTGAGGGCTAATATAGCTTCCCAATAGAGAGAGGCCTATGATTTTTAACACTGCAAGTCTAGTTTTGGTGCTTTCAATCTTGCCTTGGAGGAGCTGCATCTGTTGTTTCTCTAGTTGTACCTGCAACAACCCGTTTTTAGACAATTTGGAAGATGATGAAGAGTTCTTAACTTTCTAATCATTCATTACTCATGGAATAAGTCCAACAAATGAAAAGCTAACCGTTAGCTGGCTTTCTCCAGTTCGTGTTTATACAGTCGCAGGTTGTTGTAGCGGTTCTTGAGTTTGAGTTTGATCCTCTGTTTGGGTTTCAGCGAGAGACACTTTAAGCTGCTCTTCAGTGATCTTGAGGTAATCCTCGGTTGTGTAAGCTTTTGTTGATTGAGTATCATCTGCTATATTTCAACGAAATTGTCTTAGCTTAACCTCACTACTCCACTGATGAATATGAATTTGGAAAACATTAAAACAATAACAATCGGTTACAGAATAGCCAACGCTTGAATAGCTCATGGTCTAGACAAATAAAACCACTTTTCTTATGTCTCAAACAAATTGCCTAGTATGTTTTATTTTCTGTTAGCAAATCGAATCTGAATATATCTCCAGAACCAAGTTAACAGAGATGAAATCAGAAATCCAAATCAGAGTCTCAATTCGTTCCAAAATCTAGGATCTATAAATCCAACACACAACGCATAGTAAACGATGAAATAGAGAAAGAGGGCAAAGAAACTCACGAGCCTTCCATAGACATAGGTTAGATCAAAGTAATAGAGGATAGTATAGTTGGAAAGAAATGGATGAATTAAGCCACAATTTAAAAGATTGAGCCACGAAGGGAGAGATTAGTGATAGAGAATTTTCCATTCAGCCATTGTTACAGATACTACAAAGGCGGTATGAGGTAAAACCAAAGCAAGGATTGGAGAAGGCGGATCGTGGAGATTACTCTCCCTCTCCTTTAAACTCTGCTAGAGATTTTGGGATTTGAGAGAAAGACAATTTTATGTTTTTCTCTCTCTAAAAAACGGGGACAGTTTTGTCATTTTTTATCTCTCACTTTTAAAAACTCCCTATGAAACTACCCAAAAATTAACATAAAACATGAGTTGGGCAAAAACTACCCAAATGACTAATTAAAACATGAAAACTACCCTTCTATTTATTCATGAGCTGTGATAGTTTTTAATTTTCAGTAGTTTTTTTAGGACCAACAATAATGCTTACTTTGGCAAGTTTTTTAGTTCTAAATTTTTAATAATTTATGTTATCCTATCTTCTTTCTTTCTTTCTAAAGAAGAACACAACATTAATAAAGTTTTGATTAATATATAGTACAAAACACTAACCTGGAATCTATAAATTGTTAATATCTTACATGGGTATCTTCATTGAAGACGACTGGAGGTGTACTTAGACAAAAGGTGTGGCGACCGCATTTTTTTTTTTTAATAATAAATATTTAACATTAAACACAACATTAAACATTCAATACAACCCTACGCAGACTCGCCAAAAACTATCAGTTCTAAACAACACAGCGGAAAAACAAAACAGCAAAAACCCGAGTCCTAATCATCCTCCCCTCGCCGCCTTGGATTCCACGATCACACCTTATCTTTACCTGCATCGATAAAAGTGATGCATCAACATTTGGAAAACCAAACGCTGAGTGAGATTGATCCTCCCAACAACAGGTTATATGAAAGCACCACGCAAATCAAACAACCACAACAACATGAAATAATAACACAACATATTACTTCAACCAATAAGCTAACCATGCAAAACTCATGAAATGCTACTCAAACACAGCAATGGCTAACCACCTAGCAATTCCAAACCTCAAGAAATGCTAAAAACACAAGTCTGCTTCACAAAACTCAAGTCTGCTCAAGTCTGCTTCATAAACACACAAGTCTGCTTCATAAACACACAAGTCTGCTTCACAAACACACAAGTCTGCTTCACAAAACTCAAGTATGCTCAAGTCTGCTTCACAAACACACAAGTCTGCTTCACAAACACACAAGTCTGCTTCACAAAACTCAAGTATGCTCAAGTCTGCTTCACAAACACACAAGTCTGCTTCACAAACACACATCAACAACAGGGGAAACACTCCCACAAGTCATGGAATCACCAAGAAACCACAACACACAACACCAAATCAAGCACAAGAACTCACAATCAAAGCTTAACAAGACACAACAAGTAACAATCATGCTTCTCTAACAACCACAAGCTTAGCAACTCTAGCTAAAGCTCCACCACATAACCAAGAGGCTTCCAAGCATCCTAGCAACACTACAATGCCTATCACAACCCCTCAAGCCCCCCCACACAAAGCTTAATATTAACCTTTGGTCACAAAATTACCTTAGCAAATGGAAGAATAAAGCCTAGATTGAACTCCCCAAGCTCAAGAAGACTCCTCCTTCTTCCCTAGCCTTTCCGTGAAACACCAAGCTCCAAGAGCTTCTCTTACAAGCTTCTCCAAAGCTCACACACAACAGATCCGAGCTCAAGAACTCCCTAGAGCCAACCAAAAGCAACAGTTAACCCCAAAGTTAAAATCTGGAAAGACACACAGAAACTCGTTCTGAAAGATGGAATCACGAAACGAGATCTAACCGTCCACTTTCAAAACCCACCGGTGAAAAGCTTCTCCTAGATGTCCGGAAGCTACCCACAAAATTCTGTGACGATCCGACGGCAGATTCACTCGCGATCTTTCTTTGAACACACGCTGGTCCAAATCGCGACTGCAGCAGAACAGCCCAGGAAATCGCAGATAACTCCTACAATATTGACTCAAATCAATATCCGCAAAAGGCCACATCTAGATATAGGTCTTACCTACAAACCTATAAAATTTCGTTACCTTTGACAACGAATTTCTAGGTCGGAACTCTACTCCACCGGACTCTAACCGTTCTGCCTCTCCCTCCCTTTGATCTTCCAAGATCCAAGCTCTAGGAACTCTCTACACTCTTCCTCTTGCTCCCCTAGGCCACGCCAAGCTCTCACCAACTCAGCCCAACCTCACGGCAAGCTCTCAAGCTTCAGCCACTCTTTGATCCAAGCTCACAAGCTCCCCACTTAGCAAGAACTCAAGGAAACCAAGCTTCACCAAGCTTTCTCTCTCTTCTTTCTCTCTTCTTTCTCTCACCCAAGTTCAGCTCCAAAACACCAACACTTAGCCAAAACTCACGATGGAGAAGAAGAAGAAGAACAGAAGGAAAAGAAAAGTCAACACAACTTTTCCAACTTTGAGAAAAACCCCGAAACTTTCGAAACAATTTATGACACCCCTGGAACAAATCCAAATTAATTATTTCAACCCTATAATTAATTTCTCGAGACTTGTCTAAGGTTCATAAACTCGAAAAAATTTCCAAATTAATTAAAATAATTAATTAATTTCAGAACACGGGCGTTACAATTCTCCCCCACTAACATAGATTCGACCTCGAATTTACGTTACTGTTCATCTCCAAAGAACCCAAATCGTCGCAACGATTACTTAAACCTTGGCCAACCCAGCCAACATACACACACACAGGTACACGCATGTACACACGAGGCCTATAACTAACCTCCGAGGTTTCCCACTCAGTCTCTCTATGCTTATGACACCGCAGCATCATATGTACTTATTGCTCATCCCAGGGTTCAAGACACCGCAGCATCTCCGAACTCTAGGCTCTAACATACTCCGCAGGATATCCTCTATACCTCGCAAGGTATAATCCATACCACAGCACCCAAGACACCGCAGCATCTCCGAGTTCTGGGTATCTGCCGTACCACTCTCCTTGGGGCAATATAACCCTCATGAGTCTCCGATATCACATACCTCTCAATTCTAGGCCATATAACCTTCCTGAGTCTCCGATATACTTTTACCCCTCAATTCTGGGCAATATAACCTACGTCTAGGTTATACACCTTACGAATCCACGATATCGTATATCACTCTTGGTTATATACCCTCCGAATCCACGATATCTTATATCACTCTCGGTTATACTCCACACGAGTCTGGATACATTGCCAGTTACACTCTTAGGCCCGCAGTCCTTCGAGTTAACGGCACTAGAGGAACTAGTCCTCTCACTGAGCAATATGCCACATATCTATAAGCATCTCTGACTAATCTACCTCCCGTGATTCGTGTATCCTCGCAAGGGAACACTGGCATCACTCATATTTCGCACCTAGAATATCTGCCGTGTATAACCACAACCCAGCTATCGCACCTATACCCTAACACTTCGGGTACCACATAATCTTTTTCCGATTATGTACCAAGCTTTTAAACTCTCTAAAAAAAACTTTTCCATGGCACTCGTGCCATTACCAATAAGAACCACCGTCTTATTACTCACATGTTTTAACGCTTTTTAACACCAAAACGAAAGCAATCCAAGACTCGCAAGTCAAATAATAATAAGGAAAACTCACATCTTATTATTAAACATCATAATGTAACATCGTCATACATAACGGTAATACAAAATGAAATACACATAGCATACAGGTACAAACCGAAACTGGAACCACTCGATGGAACTCAAGCCGCAACCTGCTTTTGGAACCACTTCCAGAACCGCACTTCCATCCGAGCCTCTGGCTCCCAAGTTTCCTCCTGCACCCCATCACAGTCCCACAGAACTCGCATCATCGTAATCTTCTTCCAATGAAGCTCCTTGACCCTCCGCTCGAGAACTCTCAAAGGTCTCGCCTCAATGGTCATATTAGGCTAGAGATCTGACGGAATCTCACCCAATACCTCGTCACCCCTATGCAAACACTTCTTCAGCATCGACACATGGAAGACCTTATGAAATGCATGCATAATCTCGGGTAACTCTAACCGATACACTACCGGTCCAACACGCTCTACAATCCGGAACGGCCCCATATACCTTGGACTCAACTTAGTCGCAGTAATGGACCTGTTCGGACCTCTCAGCAAAGCCATCTTGAGATACACTCTATCTCCCACCTCAAACACAAGCTCTTTCCACCTCTTATCGGCATAACTTTTTTGCCGATCTTGGGCCTCTTTCATGTTTAGCTTCAAAACCCGGATTCTCTCCGTGGTTTCCTGAACAAAACTCGCACCCAATGTGCTCCTCTCCCCCACTTGAGTCCAACACAAAGGTGTACGACATGGCCTCCCATACAGAGTCTCTTATGGAGCCATCCCAATACTCGCCTGGTAGCTATTGTTATACGCAAACTCTACCAAGCTCAAGTGATCCACCCAATGACCACCCCAATCCAGCACGCACATCCCCAACAAATCCTCCAGAGTCTGGATGGTCCTCTCGGATTGCCCATCTGTCTAAGGATGATAAGCCGTACTCATGTGCACCCTGGTGCCCATCTCCGTCTGAAACGCATTCCAGAACTCAGATGTGAACTTAGGATCCCAGTCCGAGACAATGCTCACTCGTACTCCATACAGTCTTACAATCTCCTGCACGTACTTCTTAGCTAAAACTGCAGACCCATCGGTCTTCTTAATGGCCAGAAAACGTGCACACTTAGTCAATCGATCAACGATGACCCAGATAGCATCCTTGGTCCGAGAAACTGGTAATCCCACCACGAAATCCATCGTGATCATATCCCACTTCCACTCTGGAATGGGTAAACTCCGCAACAAACCACTTTGAACCTGATGCTCTGCCTTCACTAACTGGCACACGTTGCACGCCGCAACCCAGTTAGCAACATCCTTCTTCATCCCGACCCAATGATAATACCGCTTAAGATCCCGGTACATCTTAGTCGCTCCCGGATGAATCGAAAACATGCTCGCATGAGCCTTACTCGGGATCTCACGCCTCAAATCCTCATCCAAAGGTACGCATACCCTCCCAATCACAAGGATAGTGCCATTCGGAGATACCTGATACTCAGAACCCGATTCTCTCGAAGCTTTAACCAAACCCTCATCTTTTTCTTGAGCCAGCCGAACTCTGCTCAAAAGATCTGCCTGATTAGCTGCCTCTAAGCCCAACGGTTCCTGATATACAACACACAAACGCAATGTGTTAACCTCATGCTTCCGAGCCAAAGCCACCCGCTTCTGACTCAACGCATCCGCAACCAGATTAGCCTTACCAGGATGGTAAGCTATCTCTAGATCATAATCGGCCACTAGCTCCATCCAGCGCCTCTGCCTCAAATTCAACTCAGGCTGAGTGAAAATGTACTTCAGGCTCTTATGATCTGTGAACACCTGCACCTTTCCGCCATAAAGATAAGATCTCCAAATCTTTAAAGCGAAAACCACCGCAGCCATCTCAAGATCATGGGTAGGGTAGTTGCACTAGTGCTTCCGTAGCTGCCGCGAAGCATAGGCAATAACCTTCCCCCGCTGCATCAACACACAACCAAGACCAACTCCCGACGCATCGGTATACACCACGTAAGGCTCGCCCGGATCAGGCAACGCCAATACTGGAGTACTAGTCAGCAAGGCCTTCAGTTTCGCAAAACTCTCCTCACACTCCGAGAACCACACGAAAGGAACATCCTTTCCCGTCAGCTTCGTCATAGACTTAGCCAAACTCGTGAAACCCTTAACAAACCGCCGGTAATAACCTGCCAACCCGAGAAAATTCCTCGGCCTCGGCCAAGCACTAATGGCCCAAACCTTCTCTAGGTCTACAGAAACCCCCTCCGCCGAGATAACGTGACCCAGAAAACTAATCTCTCGCTTCCAGAAGTTGCACTTGCTCAACTTTGCAAACAACTTCTGCTCCCGCAGCTTCGCAATAACCACACGAAGATGCACCTCGTGCTCCTCCAGGCTTTTCGAAAACACCAAGATGTCATCGATAAAGATGATAATAAACTCATCCAGATACTCCTGGAAAATGCTGTTCATCAATCTCATAAATGCAACAGGTGCATTTGTCAACCCAAATGGCATCACCACAAACTCGTAGTGGCCATAACGAGATCTGAAAGCCGTCTTACGGATATCTACCTCATCGATAGGAATCTGATGATATCCCGACGCCAAGTCAATCTTGGAGAACCAAGTAGCCCCTCTCAACTGATCCAACAACTCATCAATCCGAGGAAGAGGATACATGTTCTTCACTATGACTCGTTTAAGTCCTCGGTAGTCAACGCACAACCGAAACTCCCATCCTTTTTCTTCACAAACAACACCGGTGCTCCCCACGGTGAAGTACTTGGGCGAATAAACCCTTTACTCAGCAACTCCTCCAGCTGCTTCTTCAGCTCTGCCATCTCTGTGGGAGCCATTCTATAAGGTGCCCTGGATATCGGTGCCGTCCCTGGTTCTAACTCAATCGTGAAAGGATCCGACCTAGACGGTGGCAACCCTTGCAACGACTGGAACACATCTGGGAACTCCCGAACCACTCGAATATCTTTTACCTTAACCTCTCCAACGGCCTCCGGCAAGGAAATGGTAGCCAAATACGCCTCACAACCTCTCTCGATCATAGGCTCGGCCTCCATAACCAAGATCATAAGACTCCCAGAAGTCGGTCTCACCCCCTGATACACCAACCTCCCCTTGCCTCTGTCGTACTCGACACGCCCTCGGTGACAATCCAGATGCGCTCTGAACTTTCCGAGCCAATCCATGCCCAAAATGACATCGTATAGCTCCACAGAGCAGATAATCAAATCAGCAGGCATAGACTCTCCCGCTACCTGAACATCCACGTCTCTAACCCGACCGTGAATCATCAGGAGCTTCCCTCCAGCAACCTCCACGAAACCCAAATTCACATCGGGCTCACTTCGAACATTAGCCTTCTCGGCTAATTCTGGAGTAACAAAGCAATGAGATGCTCCCGTGTCAAACAACACATGACACTCAACACCCCCAACACACAAGGTCCCTGCACAAATACATGTGCCTAGAACGTTACACCCAAAAAGCAACCAAAATTCCCCAACACACAGAATTGAACTTAGATAAGTCTAAGAAAAATACCTGTGATCGGCCTGGAACTCGGCTCTCCAGACTCGACGATGGAATACACTCGAGGCGCTGCTGCCACCGGCCTAGCTGGCTGCACCACTGTGGCCTCACTTTGCCGCAGCTTGGGAAACTGAGGTCTAATGTGCCCCGCCTCCTTGCAGTGAAAGCACACCCGAGAATCCACTTATACTCCGCCCTTCCTAGGGCAGCTCGCCACTCTGTGATCCATGCTCCTACACCCGAAGCAACCCGGACCACCTCGGCTACCACTCGAAGCGCCATCACACTTCCTCTTCTGTCCTTGCATCGGCCTACCGCCTCTACTCAGAACAGACTGCTGCGGCACGGATCTTGCCTGAAGACTCGGGGTAACCGATACCACCTCATCCTTCAGACTCTCCTCCAGCAACGCCGCAATCTCAACCAACTCATCAACCGTGCAAAAAGACCTAACCATGCAACGGTTCCGCAAGTCAACCCTAAGACCCATTAAGAATCTTTGCACACGAGTCAACTCACTCTCAACCGCTCGTCTAACATACGACCCAAGCCGGTTGAAATCCTCCTCATACTCGCGTACCGACCGATCCCCCTGAGTCAATCTCGCAAGCCTCGACTCTAACCGGTTGAACACCTCCTGAGGGAAAAACTTGGAGTTAAACTCCTCCACAAAATCCGCCCAAGCCATCTCAGCCTGAACTCTCCGGCCACACCCTCCATTACGATGCATCATCACCCTCTAGATAATGGACCGCAATGTCCACTTGGTATCCCGGGACACCTACTCAAGAGGAAATTCCTCTAACCTCCTCAACCACGCATCAGCGTCCTCGAGATTAGCACCTCCGGGGAAAAACCCCAAGGTTTATCCTCTCAGATCTCCCCATCATCCTAAGGTAGGATGGGAGCTCCTCAACAACCACTGCTACCAAGCTGAACCTCAACACCCACCGGAGCCACGAGGAGCCTGAGCCGGTACCTCTCTCGTAACCGCTTAAACAACACCGCAAAGAGATTAGCCAAGCGATCAATAGGACTCCAACATCACCCATCGCCACTCTCGCAGACTGCCGCTCTACCCAGAGGTATACCCGCAGCACCAGCTGGAACACCAGCCACTCCAAAGCGCATACACCGCCGACCCCACCTGACTCGTAAGCGAATCCTCGACCCGCTCCTCCACAACACGACCCTGGCCACGGCCACGGCCTCTAGCCATCTGCACTCGCAAGAACAAAGACTAAGGACACTAAAACACAATCATCACAATAAAGATAACTTACCGTGGAATCGCACCAGGCTCGAAGAGGATGATTCTAAGACCCAACTACCACACATTCTATCCTAGAACCGTATCAGCTCTGATACCAAAACTGTGGCGACCGCATTTTTTTTTTTTTTTTTTTTAATAATAAATATTTAACATTAAACACAACATTAAACATTCAATACAACCCTACGCGGACTCGCCAAAAACTATCAGTTCTAAACAACACAGCGGAAAAACAAAACAGCAAAAACCCGAGTCCTAATCATCCTTCCCTCGCCGCCTTGGATTCCACGATCACACCTTATCTTTACCTGCATCGACAAAAGTGATGCATCAACATTTGGAAAACTAAACGCTGAGTGAGATTGATCCTCCCAACAACAGGTTATATGAAAGCACCACGCAAATCAAACAACCACAACAACATGAAATAATAATACAACATATTACTTCAACCAATAAGCTAACCATGCAAAACTCATGAAATGCTACTCAAACACAGCAATGGCTAACCACCTAGCAATTCCAAACCTCAAGAAATGCTAAAAACACAAGTCTGCTTCACAAAACTCAAGTCTGCTCAAGTCTGCTTCATAAACACACAAGTCTGCTTCACAAACACACAAGTCTGCTTCACAAAACTCAAGTCTGCTTCACAAAACTCAAGTATGCTCAAGTCTGCTTCACAAACACACAAGTCTGCTTCACAAACACACAAGTCTGCTTCACAAAACTCAAGTATGCTTAAGTCTGCTTCACAAACACACAAGTCTGCTTCACAAACACACATCAACAACAGGGGAAACACTCCCACAAGTCATGGAATCACCAAGAAACCACAACACACAACACCAAATCAAGCACAAGAACTCACAATCAAAGCTTAACAAGACACAACAAGCAACAATCATGCTTCTCTAACAACCACAAGCTTAGCAACTCTAGCTAAAGCTCCACCACATAACCAAGAGGCTTCCAAGCATCCTAGCAACACTACAATGCCTATCACAACCCCTCAAGCCCCCACTCAAAGCTTAATATTAACCTTTGGTCACAAAATCACTTTAGCAAATGGAAGAATAAAGCCTAGATTGAACTCCCTAAGCTCAAGAAGACTCCTCCTTCTTCCCTAGCCTTTCCGTGAAACACCAAGCTCCAAGAGCTTCTCTTACAAGCTTCTCCAAAGCTCACACACAACAGATCCGAGCTCAAGAACTTCCTAGAGCCAACCAAAAGCAACAGTTAACCCCAAAGTTAAAATCTGGAAAGATACACAGAAACTCGTTCTGAAAGATGGAATCACGAAACGAGATCTAACCGTCCACTTTCAAAACCCACCGGTGAAAAGCTTCCCCTAGATGTCCGGAAGCTACCCACAAAATTCTGTGACGATCCGACGGCAGATTCACTCGCGATCTTTCTTTGAACACACGCTGGTCCAAATCGCGACTGCAGCAGAACAGCCCAGGAAATCGCAGATAACTCCTACAATATTGACTCAAATCAATATCCGCAAAAGGCCACATCTAGATATAGGTCTTACCTACAAACTTATAAAATTTCGTTACCTTTGACAACGAATTTCTAGGTCGGAACTCTACTCCACCGGACTCTAACCGTTCTGCCTCTCCCTCCCTTTGATCTTCCAAGATCCAAGCTCTAGGAACTCTCTACACTCTTCCTCTTGCTCCCCTAGGCCACGCCAAGCTCTCACCAACTCAGCCCAACCTCACGGCAAGCTCTCAAGCTTCAGCCACTCTTTGATCCAAGCTCACAAGCTCCCCACTTAGCAAGAACTCAAGGAAACCAAGCTTCACCAAGCTTTCTCTCTCTTCTTTCTCTCACCCAAGTTCAGCTCCAAAACACCAACACTTAGCCAAAACTCACGATGGAGAAGAAGAAGAAGAACAGAAGGAAAAGAAAAGTCAACACAACTTTTCCAACTTTGAGAAAAACCCTGAAACTTTCGAAACAATTTATGACATCCCCAGAACAAATCCAAATTAATTATTTCAACCCTATAATTAATTTCTCGAGACTTGTCTAAGGTTCATAAACTCGAAAGAATTTCCAAATTAATTTAAATAATTAATTTATTTCGGAACACGGGCGTTACAAAAGGTCTAACGCATTGTGGTTCGCAAAATCTGAAAACTGAAAAAGGAGTGTATATGATATTATTCTATGACATCTTATAGAAAAAAGTGAATAAGTCTAACATTAATCATAGTTCTTAAGAGAGTTAATCATGTGGTTCACATGTACCAACACTTTCTCTCCATAGTTCTTCATACAGTGGAAGAGTAACATAGCTGCAAAGTATCTTTACAACAACACACGACAAGATTTATATAAAAAAGAAAAACGACAAGATTTGTAGAAAAAGGAAAAAAAAGTTATAACTTTATCAGTTAAAGGACAAATTCTCCGATTCTAACAGTCGACGATAATGTTAGCTTACAATTCTAATGACCACATGTGCATTACTTTCACGGAAACAATTATTCAGTTTGTAAAAAAAAACAGAAATAATATGTGTACATCTTCAGGTGTAATTGCATAATCGATCAATCAAGTATCTGAATTGATGTTTTCAATATGTTGTTTGTTCCAATTTTGAAATGAATTTATAGCTTATAAACTGATTCGAATGGCATAATCCTTCGTTTCCCAAAAATTCAATCTAGGTGTTTGAATCGTAACATGGTTATGATGCAAACATAATCAAGATAGATTTCTCAAAGGGTTTTTCAATTCAACAAGTAATATAGAACTGATTCAAAATCGGATTTCTATTTAAAAATCTTTAAAATATCTCACCTCCAGTATCCATGATGCTCAGCTCGAATCGGATCGTTGCAGTACGGAATAATGAAATCTGATAGGATATAAGGCTTCAAATTGATTAAAAAGGAGATTTCTCTTGGTGTTTGAATATAAAAAAGCTTTGGATCGATTTAAAAAAAAAAATACCATTTATTTTATTTCGGTAAATTGTATTGATAATTACTTCGTAACCAGTTTTTCCATTGAGAATCTCCTTCACTATTTTAGCAAAAATGGAATGAAATGATCTTCTTGTTATGAATCTAAGTGAATTGTCATATCCAGTTCTAGCCCATAAAGGTTCGGCCCGGCCCAACACTTAGGCGGTTTAACCTTTTCCTTTTCTCTTAGGAATTGCCTTTTTTACTCTATGTATGAATCCTATATATAAAGGATCGATTGTAACCTAATTATTCATTCATAAACATAAGCAATAACACAAGATATATTCCCCATAACCTCTCTCGTTTCTTAACACGTTATCAGCACGATTCTCTAAAACCCTAAGCTAAAACCTCCAACAACAAAACCCTAATCTCAGCCGCATCGATCATGAACCAGCCGAAGCTCGCTGAAGATACTCGATCCTCGCCGAACGGATCTCCGATAGCTCGCCGATAGAAACTCGATATCACCAGCTATATCATCGAGATAAGTATTACTTACCCGTCATATTAATTATATAAAACGATGATATCATAACATGCCTTGATATATATGTTTTGCTTAATGATTGATCGACTAATCCGGCTTATTTATGTTATTGCATGAGTATTTTCTAGACGATGTAATCACGATAAGCCACCAGCAGCTCGCGATCGATACTCGATACTCGATAGCACGACGAGCGTATCAGCAGCTCGCCGCAGCACCAGTAGCTCACCGCATAGTTCATACAGCCTCTAAGGTTACGGCGAACTAAAAGTAGTTCATACAGCCTATCAATGGTTACGGCGAACTAGAAGCAAACAATCATAAGGTAACCCTAAATCTGAAAACCCTAAAATCGGTAAAACCCTAGTCGAAATAGGAAATCCCTAAACCCTAAAAAAATCATGATCATAAGTCTGGATATACAAACCGATATTATTAATGATTGGATACTTCATACCAATGAAACTTGTATACTCGGACATATATATGATCCGGCTATTGATAAAATCTGAATTTATATTTCGATATTGATATTGTTATGCATGCTTGATGGAGTGACGAAAGTCGCGGATATTCTTGTTTGAATTTGATGTTATACATGTGATGATTGTTTAATTGTTATTACGAAAATCACATTGAGGTTATGAATTGGATAAATAATTATTGGACATATTAAATCGGCAATTACACATGTTAACTCTAAACCTAAAATATTCCGCATGCTTGCTTTTGATTGTTTTGAAAATTGTTTGATGCATAAACCTAGTCGATAATATTGTTGTTAAGTTGTTAAAAAAAAAAAAAATCGGACATGCATATAAGACACTAGAAAATATTTTTGCATATAAACCATATTATTATTATCAATTGAAATTAGGATGCATTATCACCTTGCATGGAAATTTTGGACGTGTAAAATCACATATTAAGTTGCTCGAAATTTTCTCAAATGCATCTATTTTTCACGTGAACCATGCTTACATAAAATTGAGATTTTACGTATTTGCTAAGTTGAGAATAAATCGGCCTTGCATCATATACGAACATGAAAGGTTTTATGGTACTTAAAGAACAAAGGCGAATGAATTCTAAAGATGTCGAAAAATTTGATTGCATGATAGTGAATGGTGATAATTTATATGATGATTATTTTGCTTGAAAAGCAATGAGTTGTGAAAAGATGATTAAAGGCTCGGAAGAAGCTTATATGTTTATGGGAATACAACATGAAACTGTTGATAAGTTATAATATCCCAAATCTCAAATAAATCTATTGAGTTTAAGATATCCACATGATTGGATACCATATTGAAAAAGATTATCCTAAAGTCATAAGGACTAGGAAAATATATCCTAATAGGAAAAAGGCAAAGATTATCCCAAAGTGAAAAGATTATCCTAAAAGTCTAAAGGACTTGGCGAATGTATCATTGATAAGAATAATGAGAATGAAAGGAATAGATACAAGGAAATAATTCGCCATCATCTTGCTAAGAATCTAAAAGGATCAATACTTGAAAATAAGAAAATCCTCTAGACCATTTGGTATGAATTGAAAACGTGATATGATGTTACCAAAGGCTATGAAATATTAGAGGCATCTCCGATTCCAGGATTTTAATCCATGGATAAATATATTACTCGGCCCTATGTTAGAAACAAATATGAGTATGAAACCGGAGAGATATGTGGTTAAGATATAAACAGAAAATTATGCATGTAAACAAAAGGCCGAGGATTGGCCGTAGTAATATTGGCCGTGGTAATTTTCTAAACCACAAGAATCAACCACCAATTTAGAACATGAAGAAATTTCGGAGATATTATAATAGGCAAAGAAATGACAAGCCTCAGAGTAGGCATCCGATTCTCTAGATAAATTATTCATTCGGATTTTTCAGAACTTAATAGGCTTGTCATTTCTTTGCCTATTATGAATAATTTACATATTGAAACTAAGGGCGAAGGGAACAAAGAATTCCTTATAATATTTGAACTCGCCAAGGCCATAAGAAAATCCTAGAAACCATACCTACCATATGCTAAGATTGTGCTAAGATTAATATGATAAAAGCAAATGCCACGGTAAACAAAATTGTTACCGAGAACTTCACTTTATGGTATAACCGGATAGGCCATCCTGGTTCAAAACATGATGCGAAAATTACTAAATACATATAGGCACACATTGAAAGAAAGAAGAGTTATCCCAAAGAATCTCACGTGTGAAGCATGTTCACTAGGGAAACTCATAGTAAGGCCATTACCAGTAAAAGGAAACTTTGAAATTTTTCGGAAAATAATACAAGGCATTTTGAGATTACTTGCCCATATAATTTGACTAATAAGCACACTTTCCAGATTTTCCTCTAAAAAGGTCTATCGTCTAGATAATACTGGTGAATTCATGTCCCAAGCATCTAATGATTATAGTATGTTCATGGGGGTAAGTGTAGAACATTCTGTGGCACATGTACATACTAAAACGAATTATATACTAATGAGATCAAAACTCCTGATCTCAGCTTGGGGACATGTAGTTTTACATGCAGTTAAACTAATTCGCATCAGGCCATATAGTAAACACTAATATTCCCCATCACAATTACTAACGGGTCATAAACAGGACATATCCCATCTCAAACATTTTGATGTGCCATATATATATATACTAATCGCACCACCACAGAAAACAAAGATGGGACCTCAAAGGAGGATGGGGATATATGTTGGATACGATTCTCCCACCATGATTAAATATCTTGAGCCAACAACGGGTGATCTATTTAAGGCCGGATATGCTATCCAACATTAAGAGAAAATGAGAACAGACTGGAAAAGAAAATACATGGAATCAAAAGAAAAAGGAAATTACATGGAAAACAACATCCTGAAATTGGCAAGATCCTCGGACTAGACAATATGAAATGGACGTCCAAAGAAAAGATAATACATTTACAAAGCTAGCTAATCAAATGCCAGATTCCTTTGCTGACCCGAAAAGAAAAGAGAATAACAAAGTTATATACACCAGCTGTTAAAACACCCATATGAATCGATGTTCAAGAGGGACACGATCAAGTTGCTACAGAATATAAAAGCGCGCTTAAAGAAAAATCGACCATTAGGTTCCAAAGATAAGAACCCTCGGAAACTAATGGAAAGGGCAATGGGAGAAACCGAGAGGTAATTTGAACAACAAGAAATGAATGAACCAAAGGAGCCAACAATGATGCTCGGGACGCCGAGCCTCATGGTCCTGAAGTTCTTGAGATCTCAACAAATCATATCCGGATCCGGAAAACAATGGAATAAAAGAATGTCGACATGAATGAAATAGTTACATACAAGGTAGCACTTAAACTTATGAATATATGCGAGGATCTAGAGCCCACGTCATGAGTGCACTCAGAAAGAAAAAAACTCAGAGAAAAGGATTGGATTAAATGATATAGACGTGGAGTTAACTAAAGAAGAGGAATATTAAACCAGTGAGACAAATGGGTCTTTGTGAGGAAAAGAAATAAAAACAATGAAATCGTGGGACATAAAGCCACGGCATAAATGCACAAGGATTCACGCAAATACCGAGAAAAGATTATGAGGAGACATACTCCCATGTGGTGGATGCAACGACTAAGATTTCTAATAAGTCCGGCTATATCCAAAGAAAATAATGGATGTTGTAATAGAATACTTATATGGTCCACTGGGATAATGAAGTTTATAATGAAATCTCCAGAAAGTATTGAGCTCAAAGAGAACAACATTGTATAAGATTGAATAAAAGTCTTTTTATGTATTGAAACAATGAGGGGTCTAAAGAGGGCTATAAGAAGAACCCCATAAAATCCGTGTATATATATAAAAGAAATGGCCAAAGGGGTTTGTAATCATCGCGATGTAGACGACCTGAACATCTGGAGAAATTACCCAAACAGTCTAAAGAAAAATTTGAGATAAAAACGAAATTTGTTTGGGATTGTAGCTTGAGTACAAGAACAATGAATCCTTGTGCATCAAATGGCATATATAGAGAAAGTACTCAAGAGATTTAATATAGACCGATCTCACCCGTTAACTAGCCCCATGTTTGTGAGATCGTTTGATTTGGATAAAGATCCATTTGGTCCAAAGAAGGACAATGAGGAAGTCCTTGGTCCCGAAGTGCCATATCTAAGTGCCATAAGAGCTTTAATGTATTTGGCGAGCCACACTAGGCCAGATATATATTTGCCGTGAATTTATTATATAAATTTAGCTCATGTCCGACCCAAAGGCACTAGAACGGGATTAAACATATTCTGCGTTTACCTACAAGGAACGAAAGATTTGGATCTATTTTATACTAACCGATCCAAAGATATTTTAATTGGTTTTGCGGATGCAGGTTATCTTTCGGATCCACATAATGCTCGGTCTCGGACAGGTTATGTTTATATTCATTAAGGTTATGTTTTATTTATAGATGTGTTTGGTTAAGTCTAATGATGCAGTACATAAAAGTTGATTGTGAGATGACCGAAGCACCGACCATCATGTACGAGGACAACGCAGCATGCATAGCTCAACTTAAAGATGGATATATCAAAAGGAGACAACAAGTTCATTCAAATTGAAAGATATTCAGTGAGGTTCAGAACAGGGGGAGTTTCACGTGTTGTACTCTTTTTCCTTATCTCGGTTTTGTCCCAATGGGTTTTCCGAGAAAGGTTTTAATGAGGCAACATCCAAAGCGTGTTACGAGCCCTATTACGGATATGACATTCAAGGGGGAGTGTTATGAATCTAAGTGAATTGTCATATCCAGTTCTGGCCCATAAAGGTTCGGCCCGGCCCAACACTTAGGCGGTTTAACCTTTTCCTTTTCTCTTAGGAATTGCCTTTTTTACTCTATGTATGAATCCTATATATAAAGGATCGATTGTAACCTAATTATTCATTCATAAACATAAGCAATAACACAAGAGATATTCCCCATAACCTCTCTCGTTTCTTAACACTTCTTTTGTTCTTCAGTCCATTCTAACAAGTCACACACTCATATTCCGAAAATATACAATGCAGAAAAAAATTTCCCGGTCGACTGAGGAAGATGAAGGCCTAATATGGAATCTTCCCCAAATCGGACGAGATTGGGAAATTAGGATAGGTAAATTCAATTTCTAAACTCTCACTAATTTTGGTAAAAGCCGTCTTCGGGACATATTTTTTGGAAAAATCGTATATTTTTGAAAGTTTAGAAATTTTTTGAGAAATAAGAAAAACATTTATATAATTTCCATCACAAACGGTAAATGCAAGTATCGAATATGATTTCTTTACCTAATTCCTTACCCAAAATAAATATTTCTAAACAAGTATAATTCCTAACAAAAAACGGTTATGGAACAGAAAATTTCCAACGGATACGGAATTGGACGGGTTTTCTGTTCTGAAATGAACATGCCTATTTTTTCATACATGATACACCTAATCACTCATAATTATTTCTAAACTTTATATGAAAAATATTTATATAATTTTCATTACAAACGGAAAATGCAAGTATCGAATATGATTAGTAATTTCTCCAAATTAGTAATTAATTAAAAAGAAATGGTTAGACTACCCACAATGGTTTCAACACTCAACACCCTCCACATCATTTTTTCTATCTTCCACATCTTCTCTTTTTTCTTCCACCTAATAATTCAACACCCACTAAAATTTTACACTCTACAATGGTTTCAACACCCTACCCCACCCTTTTTATTTCATTATTTTTGTTTTATTTTATGTTTTTGTGATTAAGAGTTAAATTAAAATAATTAAAAGTTAAATTTTTTTTTTTAATAATTTTTTATTTATTTATTTTATATTCTTAACTAAAAATAATTGCGAAAAACAAAGACGAGAAATAGAGAGAGTTATTATTTAAAAAAATAAAATTATGAAAAACATAAAATGCACCACAATTCATTAATAAACACACAACACAAGTAAAACACACATAACTTAATTAGTACAATAAATTCAACTCACAAACTTATAATTCTCTTTGATCACGTAACATTCCAAATCTTGCCCATATGTGTTTGACTAGATCTGCTTGCAATTTTCGATGTACACTTGAATCACGCAACTCAGATCTAGTACGCACATGATTTGCAAATGCAGGTAGGACCTCCGTCAAGAATTGCGGTGTACTAGACCCACTTGCCTCAGATTGATCATAATAGTTCCAATTTTGAGAATATGTATCTCGTTCATCCTCAACAATCATATTATGCAATATGATACATGACCTCATGATGATAGCCAAATCGGCTATGTCCCACATGTGAGCTGGTTCTCGGATGATTTTAAATCGAGCTTGAAACAGTCCAAATGTATGTTTGATGTCCTTCTGATATCCCTCCTGACGTTCTGCAAATAACTTATTTGGTTTACTCTGAGGAAGTCTAATTGATTTGACAAAAGTAGGATAAGAAGGATAGATGCCGTCAGTAAGATAATATGCCATATTATACGGATGTTGGTTCACGAAGAAGTTCACTCTTGGAGTATTTCCCTGCTCAACATCATCGAACATTGGTGAACGATCTAGAACGTTTATATCATTGAATGTGTCCGGACATCCAAAAAAGGCATGCCAGATCCATAGATCATGAGATGCAAGTGCTTCAAGAATAACAGTTGTGGTTCCCTTATCTTCTCGAGTAAATTGACCTTCCTAAGCTGTAGGACAATTTTTCCATTCCCAGTGCATGCAATCAATACTCCCAATCATCCGCGGGAACCCTTGCATCTCATTAACGTGCAAAATTCGTTGTAAGTTATCTTCAGTTGGAGCTCTGAGATACACTTGCTCATACAATTGTATGATTCCTTTACATAATCTATGCAAGCACTCCATTGCAGTAGTACCTCCTATCTTGATGTATTCATCCACTGCATTGGCTGCCACACCATATGTTAACATTCGCATGGCTGTAGTATATTTTGCTAATAGAGATATACCTTCTTTATTGGCTGCGTCAAATCGTTGGGTGAAGTAGTCGTCACTGCTTGATAGGTCTCTAACGATCCGAAGAAAAACATGTTTTCGCATACGGAATCGCCGACAAAACATTGCATCGTCAGATGTAGGTTGATTGGCAAAGTAGTCGTCAATCAGTCTTTGATTTACCGATGCATGATGTCTCTTGAAGTATCTTCTCTTGCTATGAGGTATATAGTCTTCCTCTATTTTCTTTCGCCGCTCTCTAAACCGGTTGAGGATATACCTCTCTTCAATTTCAGTCTGCCTTTTGTAAGCTTCAACATCAAAAGGAAATTCTGATGGATCCATTGAGATTTTTTAAGTAAGGTGAGATTTGTGGTATTGGTATATCAATGGAGGAATGAGTCCCCATTTATAAGAAATTTACGGATTACACTTACGAAAAAGTCATGGACATTTGACAAAAAAATATACACCGTTCAATATTGTCGACAAAGATCTAACTGTTGGTTTGATTAGTCACATCAACTTTAACTCAATTATCACCTTCTCTGAAAAATACAGATCAATCTAAGCCGTTCAATATTTTCGGCAAAGATCTAACCGTTGCTTTGATTAGTCACTTCAACTTTAACTCAATTATCACCTTCTTTGAAAAATACGGATCAATCTAAGCCGTTCATTATGGTCGGCAAAGATCTAACCGTTGCTTTGATTAGTCACATCAACTTTAGCTCAATTATCACCTTATTTGGAAAATACGGATCATTCTAACTCAATTATCAACTTTAACTGAATTAACATTGGAATCTCCCGATAAAAGCCGAAATTCACATATTACACTGATGAAAAAGCCATGGATTACTTAACAAAGAAACATTATTGAAGTAACATTGGATTCTCCCAATAACATTGGATTACAGACAAAGAGGTATCAAAGTAGGAAATGACAAATTACAGACTGACACTTGACAAACACTAAAGCAGAAAATGATAGACAAACTTTATTAAAGCAGAAATGGACAAAGTGCATACATACACTTGACAACAATTAATCAAAAAGATCGTGGCCCAACTTCTCCAATAATAATTTGCTCTGGTCATCGAGATCCTTCTTCTCATTTAGCCTCAGATTCATCTTCATCTTCTTTGCTTGAGTCTTTTCGTTCATCAATCGGTTTGCCTCCTCTTGCATCTTGACTATTTTTTCCAATCGTTCAAACTCTCGCTCCTTGATTTTTCTGAATTCATTCATATCTTCCTCGACCGCTGCCAAGGCTTCACCCTTACCTTTCTTTTTAGCCTTTTTCTTAGAAGCATCCCTCCCTATTGGACGAGCACTGGATCGTATAGAGTTGGAGTCACTAGCATCACTCTCGTGTGCTCTCTTAGATCCACTGCTTCCAGAACTAATATTTCCTCCTACCTGACTACCATATTTTGGTTGATCCCGGACAGCGTTCCATTCTTTCATGAAATTGAAATTTCCGTTGCCACCACTTGAATATAGTTCATGCGCTTTCGCCAATACTTCCTGCTCTGACCACCCGCTTTGTTACATACGCCTAGTGTTCTCGTAAGCGCCAACCCATTTTGCCAATTTGCCGTTGACATAGTTGTAATGATTTCTGCACGAAATTCCACTACGCAGAGGATCAAATTTGCAATGCTCATTACAGAACTCAGCAATTTTACCCCAAAATGCTTCATTTTTTTGGTTTCTGCTAATGATGTTGTCTGTTCCATATTTGATCCACCCACTCAGTAGCACCAAATTTTGCTCGGTGTTCCATTTGGGGCTTTTCCGGAGAGCAGGATTTGAATCGTTTGCACTTGGAGTGGCTTCATTAATACCACTCATACCACCAAAAGTCATTTGTGTAGAAAATTCAGGAAATTCAATTGTTCCAACATCCGGAACAATTTCATTACCCAATGGAGTAGAAGAATAAGGGGGTGGTTAAGATGAATGTGGCATCATCGAACTGTAATATGGATGATAGTTCAAAATAGCTAACGGCATGAAGAAATTTGGTGGAAAGCAATAATTTGGTATATTTTGGGGTTGGTTGGAAGATTGATTTTGAAATAGATAATTGTTGGGATTTAGATAGCTAAAAGGGTAATTCGAAGAATTTTGAGTGTTTGAAGGGTTATTGTTGGGATCTATTTCGTTAGAAATACGGGAAAAGATAAAAGAAACAAGAGTTTCTTGGAGACTGATTGAAAATTACTGATAGAAAGATGGATTTTTTTTCTGTGTCCAAATCTAATGAAACAAGTCTTTATTTATAGAGCATAAAAATGATGAATTTTGATATAAAAAATAATAATTTAATATACAATAATTGATTTAAAATAATTTAGAGGAAAAAAAAATTAGAAAATCTCAGCATCCAATTAAAATAGAACACGCACACACAGCTTCTTTAATTAAAAAAAATATCTATACCCACTAAGAGCACGACACTTGGCAATCTGCTTTTGCTCTCAACGAGTTGAAAAAATTTAACACGCTACAATACAGATCAGATTAAAAAAAAAATTAACACCTTCATAGTGTAATGCCAACTGTTGAAATTTTTTTTCAACACGTCCACTATGAGTAGTCTTATGAAACAGAAAATTCCCAACAAATACAGGATTGGACAGATTTTCTATTCCGAAATGAACATAATTATTTTTCCATACATAATACACCTGATCACACATAATTAATCTTAGCTTTAACCAAATTTGATTTATGGCATCTAAATTTTAAAACATATATATAGCTAAAATTAAAATACAATAAATATCAAATAAATTTGTTTTATAAATATAATCCCAGACCTAAGTGCTGATCTAAATCTAGTGCAAAATTATAACCCCAAATTTAAAAGTGAAGCCCAACTATTGCCCAATTAAAGAGCCAGCACATACAAGTGAATTGACACATGTATACACGTGAAAACCTAGGGTTGAAAGAAGGATTCACTGCCACCGCTCAACCGTTTTGCCGCTGCTCCGCCCGGACACCTCAGAGGCAGCCTGGAACATCTACCATTCGGCCGAATACTGGAGAAACAAAGAGAGATCTTGGGATATTGAATCAGATCCGCCTTCTTGCTTGCTGCAAAGCCACTTGAAACTTATATGGTTATTAACCGGAAATTCGTTTTCACTCCTCATCACCACTTCCAATCAAAAGCGATTCAATCAATTAATCAACCAAAAACATGATCGAAAGAAAAAAGATCCGATATTAATCGAAATTATTTACCGACAATAAAATCGGAGAGTATCCAATACCTAATTGGAAAGCTAAACCAACACAAGATCGGAAGATTTACAACAAAAAAGAGAGAAACTCTCTTTCTCTGAAAGATCGAGATGAGAGAAGAGAAAGAGATAAAAACTCCGGAACTGACCGACGAACATAATATTTGTAGATTTTTTGTTAATATTTGAATATTTACATTCAATCAAACAGCAAAAATCTAATTTGCAAAGTAAAATTTTTAAATAATTTGAAATTTTTTAAATAATTTGAAAATTTTTAAAAGAACTGGAAAAAAAAAATCGCACGTGTGTATATGTCCCAAGTATGAAGAGGAAAAAGAGTAACGATGTTCTTATTTCTTTTAGCCCTCGTTTGGTCTCTCTATTT
The DNA here is from genome assembly GCA_028015245.1 of Cardamine occulta. NCBI lineage: Eukaryota > Viridiplantae > Streptophyta > Magnoliopsida > Brassicales > Brassicaceae > Cardamine > Cardamine occulta. The sequence continues at coordinate 17,680,657 of CM051370.1, read as the reverse complement.
CACACGTACGAACGAACACAAACACAAGCGAACTCGATAACAAAAAGGAAAAACAAAAATTCTCTTTAGGGCACAACAAAGCGAAGCACTTCTGTCAAAAAAAAAAAACAATTTCGCGGCTAAATCAATCGCTTCTACTGGTTCGTACTTTACTCTTAATTCTTATTCAATCTTTGATTTATCAATCTGGGTTTTGTTTTCCCTCTTCTCAATTTTGATTGATTTGACTGTTTCTTCGATAAAGCTTGTAGCTTTAAAAAACTTCGGATCTTCCCAATTTCATCTTAATTTTCGCTGTTTTTGATAGTTTCTGACCTCAAATATGTCCACAACCCCGATTCCTTGATCTATATGCTTTGAGAATTTATGTTTGATTTTACTTTATTAGTTAGTCAATCTGTTCAACACAGCTCAGGTTCTGTCTGAAACTTCTTCTCTTTTACTTTCAATCTCCAGAATTAATGTTTTTGTTTGATTTTTCAAAACCAGGTGAATTAAAAATTGGGGCTTTAGGTTTTTGGAATTGAGATAACAGACAATAAAGTTGCAATCTTGGATCTTCATTGATGAGGATTGATTTCACGATTTGGATTTAGTTCAGGTGAAGTTTTGTTTGGAAAGATGGGTTCAGATCAATGTTTTTCAAGATTGAATACACTTGAGATTAAAGCCCTAATTTATCAGAAAATTGGGCATCAGAGAGCAGATACTTACTTTAATCAGCTTGGAAAATTCCTTACTTCAAGGATAAGCAAATCTGAATTTGATAAGCATTGTATCAAGACGATTGGTAGAGAAAACATTGCTCTTCACAACCGTCTAGTTAGTTCTATTCTCAAGAATGCAAGTGTTGCTAAATCTCCTCCACCAAGATATCCAAAGAAATCCGGAAATGTTGATTCAGCATTCTCACCTTCACCGAGGAAATGTAGGTCAAGGAAATTTAGAGACCGGCCTAGTCCACTTGGTCCACTTGGGAAGCCTCAAAGTATTACAACTACGAATGATGAGTCAATGTCAAAAGCACAAAGACTTCCAATGGAAGTTGTCTCTGTGGAAGATGGAGAAGAGGTTGAACAAATGACGAGTGTGCAGAGTAGAAGAAGCCCTTTAACCGCTCCACTCGGTGTTTCTTTCAACCTTAAAACTGGAGCTAGGAAGTCTATTTTCAGTTCATATAATGGTATCAACCGCGATACTTGTCAAAGCAGCGGTGAGTTACCTGATACAAATACATTGAGGGCTCGGTTGGAGAAGAAACTTGAGATGGAAGGGATAAAGTTATCTATGGAGTCAGCTAATCTTCTTAATACTGGTTTGAATGCGTTTATGAGAAGGCTGATCGAGCCTTCTCTGAGTTTAGCTAGTTCTCGGATGAACAGTCAGCGAAAACAAATGGTGTCTAATGTATCAGTTTTGGATTTCCGTTCTGCTATGGAGTTAAATCCTCGGGTTCTTGGAGAGGAATGGCCTATACATCTAGAGAAGATCTGTTGCCGTGGTTCTGAAGAGTAAAGTTGTAGAAAACCGCCTTAATTTAGCAAATACATCGATATCATATTTGATTGACAGATTTGGGGACCTTTACCTGAGATTCTTTCGTGGAATTTGGGTGGAATTGATTGCCATTATTGAGTTCTTGTGGAAGCTTTGAAGGGGACACAAAGAGGCTTGGGGTTGTACAAGTTCTTGATAGATATATAGCTTAAATAACATTTTGTTTAGAAGATATCTTTACTTTCTTTTTTGTTTTTTCTGTATTTTTTATCCTTGTGTCTCTCTAATGTGTAACAAATTTTCCATGAAAGCAATAGAAAATTTTAACATCCAGTTCTATATAGACTCCCAACTGAAGTCATCATCTGGCTTAAGAACCGGGTTATTGATTCATCTGTTAAATGGATTCTCATTATCATTGAGCAAAGAGCATAGCAATCTTCAGCTTAACCTAAGGTTCAAAGAACATTCAGGACTTGCTTTGTGCGAAGCGATGTTGGATTGATATTGGATTGAAGGGTTTTGAGTAAAAATTTGTCTGCAGAACATAGAATCAAAACACAATGCTTGAATGGAACTCTAATCCTAGCTGCTTCAGGTTTGCTATTCAAAGTTCTTAGAGCTGCAGGAAGTTACATTTCACTAAAGCAGAACATAATTAAGACGAAACAAATCTCATTACTTCGGAAAATCATAATGTCGACATGTCTACTAGTTCTTCCAAGCTCTTACATTTACCAACCTAAATCTACTAGAAACAAAACAAAAACATTAAAAATGCGGTTTATAAACTAATTGCAGTTTGATACGGGCTTTTAGGCTCTCTATTTCTTCATTCCTCGATCACAGGCAACACAGAGTAACTATAAGCATAGATAACGTGGCAATGCTCTAGATAATGAAGAAGATATTCCAGTGTTTCAGCTTGAAATCACGACTGGTTTTTCACGGTTAGCCATGTAAGTCATGTAGATTGTCCATACATACGAAAACGAGTTGCTTACAAGAGGCTGCAGCAAAATAAAAGCGAAGAGTAGAGTGAGTTAGTGCAATTCTGACCTACGCAGCAACACCACATGAAATGTAAGACGATTTAAGTGCGAGTCAAAGGATCGTTACCTGTAAATGAACGGGGAAGAATCTGAATGTTATAAAATCACATAAAGGCCAATACATGACACCATTAAACATTGCGGGGAGTAAGTCCCTTTTCAATCTGGCAAGTATATCTGAACCGGTTTCACCTGAACAAACAAACATAAAGCAGAATAGCTTAGAACATGGTTTAGTGTAATCAAACTACTGAGATAAAAAAAAAAAAAAACTCCATTACTTATAAAAATAGAATTTATCTTTTTATTTGTAAGACATGTCCAAGAATAAACAAACTTGACGGCGCCAAGAAATGAACCCAAGATTTCTCTGTTTAATAAGCAGAGAAGGAACGTGTTCTAAAACCTATGTGACTCAAAGTAAACTAAGAACAGAAGCAATAATCTGACAGATTTGTTTATTCGAGACTACGGGTTTCTTCTTATGTAAATAACCAATCAATCACTAATTATCATTCTCACCATGACACATACTAGCCACAAGCAAAACTGATTTTACAGTTGAGTAAAACTGTAATGCTGAGCAATAGTTCACAAAATTTTCATGTAGATAAGATTCAGAGATGGATGGTATCGAAATTTTGTGACGAATATTCCACTGAATTGAGGCAATAAAAGAATGACACTAAGAAAATATGTCAATATATTTCTTTGATTCCTAGCACAACTCTGGTCTCAGATATAGATAAGAAGCTTACCCTGTAGGGCTGCGTTCAATGAGAAGAAAATAACGGTCATTGTAGGCCCGTAAATTGTCTGTCCCATGGCCATTTTCTTAAACGTTGTAATCAAATCTTGTTTAGGAAAGAGTCTTGACATGAAATTGAACCAATAGTGAAGTGTTGGACCCAAAACAAATAAACCATATCCTCCCATCCTTGCTGTTCTCACCAAGTCATAAGAATCGGAAGAATTTTTCGCAATTGTCTGTCAAAAGATCAATACAATGTAAACCAACGTCAGCTCTTAAAGTCAATTCTCACCTAAAAACAAATGATACACTACAAGGAAATGTAACAGTAGAACTGAAACACCTCAAAATTCATATTTAACAGCTAATTAAATCGCCATTTCAAGAATGTCCTATTACTCCAATCCCTTTGTGTTGCATGCACACATTAGTCCAATAAAGAATCAAACTTTACTCACTCTTTTTCATATTTATTTAGACCAGAGTAAAATTGAAAAGTATCCTCCTTTAAGCACCATTGTTCTACACACATACCAGGATCAAAGACTTAGAAACATCTCCCACAAAACTGAACCATTTTTATATTTGTGAATCTCATAACTAACTCATAAATGTCAAAGAGAAGAACCATATTAAAGAGTACAAATTTCACCAAAAAAAAACATCTTTTAGGCTTTTAGCTTATTAAATCACCATTTCAAGAAGTCCCATTAGTCAAATCCCTTTGTGTTTCAAACGCTTATTACTCCAATAAAGAATCAAACTTTACTCACTCCTATTCAAAATTATACAGACCGGAGTAATTTCGAAAAGTATCCTCCTTTAAGCATCATGGTTCTACACATATACGAGGATCAAAGACTTAGAAACATCTCCCACAAAACTGAACCAATTTTATATTTATGAATCTCATAACTAACTCATAAATGTCAAAGAGAAGAATCGTTTACAGAGTACAAATCTCACAAAAAAACATAACTGTTTAGCAAATTAAATCACCATTTCAAGAAGTCCCATTACTCCAATCCATTTTGAGTTTCAACACACACATTACACCAACAAAGAATCAAACTTTACTCACTCCAATTCAAATTTACGTAAGCCAGAGTAATTTGGAAAAGTTTCAACCTTTAAGCACCATGAAACACATCCAGCAAAATTGAACCCATTTTGTATCTGTGAATCTCATAACTAAAAGAATAAATGTTAAAGAGTTAAAATTTCACCAAAAAACTTGGAAAAGTGAACACATTTTCCAGAAAACGAAATACCTGAGATCTAAAACGAAATCAAAGCGTTGAAAACACACAAATTTGAAGCAACTTTCAAAGTACCTGAGAAGACAAATCGGCGGCAATGTAAATTAGCGAACAAGTGGCACTTTTGGTAACAACTGGGCGTGATTTCACCATACCAAGATACCAACCAATGAACCCAATCTTCGAAATCGACGCAGATGATGAAGTACAGAAGCTTGAAGAAGGAGCTGAGAGTCCGGTTTCTTTTGCTCTACGCAGAAGGTGTGGTGACCGGAAATAAGGCCTTGATTGAACAAGACCGGTCTTAAGAAACGGATCTTTCACCGCGGCGTTACGCCGTATGAGCTGAGCGGCGTCGGCGGCCACGTTTCTGAACAATGCACCGCTCATTTTGCTTCCGAAATTTTAGGGGTTGTTGAAAAGAGGAAGCTTGAATACTGCAAAAGTTCATGTAATTTTCCAGTTTTTACAATTTCTAGTCGGTTTAACTAAACCACAACTGGACCAATTTATACAAAATGTCCGGTATAAATGAACTGTGGATCCGGAGCAAACAATTTGATTTGTGAACTTGATTGCTTATTTCGGTCTGTTCTACTCTAACCGGAAAACGAAAATTACATGTTGAACGTGTTATAAACGAAAACGGGTAACCGGAAAAGAAACGTATAGAAACATGAAAACGATTTTTTCCAAAATTTTAAAAATGGGTACGTGTTGAACGTGTTATATAGGCCATTATTGTTTACAAGTTTTTTAGTAGGTTTTGGATTATAGTTTTTAATTCTTCGTTTTTGGATTTTGTCTTAAGGTGTATTAGATTGAGTATTTGGAAATATTTGAGTTTTAGTGACAAATCATGTGTTATTGAAACATAAGTTTTAAAATATTTTTTAAAATCCAGTGTTATTGGATTGATGATTTTAAATTACACACTTAAATCCACTGTTATTGAAAACATGATTAGAATTTGATTTAAAAGTTTCATGTGAGATTTGAGGAGATTTCTTAGTAAAAAATACAAAGAACCAAATCTCATGTTTTAGGTAGAATTTCATAAAATTTAATAACAAAATTCCTAATTCACCCAAATTTCACCAAATCATCTCAAAAGTCAAATCTCTCCAAATGGTTTTTAGATTTTGTATTCAATTATTTTTTAAATAAAAATGGAAAATAAAGAGTCAAGTCACGTTAAAAACTGAAAAATCAAGAAATATAGATTTTGGATTTCTTTTGAAAATTGATAAAAACTATCAAAATCTAGATTCTCTATTTTATAAGAAAATCACTTTTCTCATAATCTTGAATGGCTATAAAATAGATTTTTGGAAAAATTAAAACCAAAAACAACTTTAAAATCTACATCCATTCAAGGCATGTAAAACAATAAATCCATATTTAAAAGAAATATTTGAAACAACACAAATCCAACACATATATTAAATAGTTTAATGAAAGAAAAAATCATGTTTCTAAATTATCTACTTACTATGTTTCCAAATAAAAAAGCTTAAGTTTCCACTGCCTCTCTGAAACGAAAACATACATTTTCATCGAGTTTCCCAACTGTGGTATTTAGAAAACGAGTTTCTACCATGTTTTCATCAAGTTTTTGAGAGTTTCGATTTCTGAAACATTTCTGAAACAAGAAACGGATCTCGAAAAGAGTTTCCATGCTACCTAAGTTCTACCCCAAATCACAAAATTTGCGAAACGGAAATAATGAAAGCTCTTTTGACAGAAAATAAAAAAGGAAAATGAAAACCGATTTAAATCATTGTGAATTGATTCGCTTGGCTTCCCACTATCTTATATATATATATTCGCAGTCGGTTTAACAAATAGTCTAAAATTTATTTATTATTTAGGTCAATTGTCATTAAATGTTGTATTTTTATAATGTGAATTATCAAATCAATAATGGTAAACGTGTCCTAAACAATTATCAAATTTTATTTTAATTAGAAATCCATCACACCGTTCACTTAAAAAAATTAATTAGAGTAGAAACAAAAGAAAACCCGTTTCCTAGTTTTAAAGCACGCGGATCCTTGTGTTCATCGGATCAAACTTTTTTTCTGCTAAAAACCTTCTTATAAATGTATTTTATGACTTTTAATTTTAAAACGTTAGCCTTCCCTTCTTTTTTTTAATCGTGAGTTTGTGATGTTTTTGAGATTAATAAGATCAAAACTTTCCTGAGTCGTCCAAATCGATGAATTAGGGAAGTGTTTGATCTAGATTTCACAGATAGGGAGAAGAAAACACCGACGCTGTAATTTTATCCGCCTCTGGCTTTTCGGATCGGAGGAGAAGTGACAATGGATGTGTTTAAAAGACAAGCGAGTAAGCTCTGGGATCAAGTGGCAAAGCAACAACTGGCAATTTCGTTGTCTTCCAACTTTCTTGAGAAACTCTTAGTTTCTACATTTAGTTGCGAGTATTAATGATTTTGCGGCCTAAGTCACTAGAGATCCACAACCTAATCTCATATCTTCTTCCATGTCACATGCTCCATCTCTGAATGTGCAACCTCTGCAAGCTCAACCAGCTGTTGAAAATCCACCAAACAATCACCATCCTATGGAGACTTGATCAAAAAGTGGCATTATGAAGCCAATAACAAAATATGGGTATGTTGCTTCTCTTGTTTCTTCATCCCATGTTATTCCCAAAACAGTGTCTCAAGCTCTCAAGGATCCACGATGGCGTAAGGCAATGTGTGATGAGATAGATGCCCAGTTTCGCAATCATACGTGGAACTTAGAACCATAGTTTCCAGTTCAAAATATTGTTGGCTCAAGATGGGTTTTCACGATTAAATATCATGTTGAGGGCTTGGTGGATCAGTATAAAGCATGTTTTAGTATGTGATGAAACATGCACCAATGACATGGTACTCGGAACTTTGTCACTCATTATTATACACAATAGTTTCCCACATAATCGCCAACTTTCCACCATTACCCATCATTTTGGCATCAATATAATGATGCAACCCAAAACATTTAGCCAAACCCTTCAAATATTTCCGATATTTTTCTTCGGAGACGTACAATTTGATCATCCCGCATAACAAACTATATAACATGGTCTCTATCACACAAGAAGATGACGAGCAAAACCATCCTCGGTCCATAGCCATGTCTCTCGGTCTCCATCTACCTTTGCTCAGCTTGTAAGTCACATGTTTCTCAAAAATCTTGACGTAGACATCTTCATCATACCCTAGGCTATGATAACTAAAACTCCTGCATATTTTCTCGCCATGACTCGACAACATAAAATCCAAAGTTTGAGTCTTTGTATCAAATACCTCTATCCAGTTAGTTGCATCCAGACTTTTGCAACATCTTATTACATATTTTTCCATCAAGAACACAAGTCGAAGGGGTCACACGTGTGATCCACATGCTTTGGACCTCACACCATGACACTCGAAGATGCATTATCATCATTTATGAATCTGCCAATCGCATAGATATTAGAACCTACCCTTGCAAAATCTGACTGGTACGTAGGATGAGAACTGAGAGATGCAATTGGGACCAAAACATTCTTGGAGCTATTTGGTCTCCGGTACAAACTGAACCAATGTTGTGGGTTATGATCAATATGGAGTTTTAAGCACACATAGAGACAACCGACACGTGGCATATGACACATAGAATTTTCAAAAAAAAAAATTATTTTAAAGTTTAATCAAAATGTTCGTAATCTAAAGTTTTTGTTTAACACCTATAATGGAGAAATAAAGACATCATTATTAGTTGAGTCATCTTATCGATTTTTTGTCATTTTTGTAGCTGCAACAACCGTACTGCTCTAACAATTAAACGGTATATTTTTAAACAATTAAAAATCACACTTCTAAATTTAAAAATTACAATTGTTCAAAAATATACTTCTAATGGTCGAAACCCTACGTTTGTTACGACTATATAAATGATAAAAACCGATAAGATGATTGAACTGATAATGTTGTTTTTGTTTCTCCATTATTAAGTGTCAAAAAAATTTAGACTACGAACATTGCATAAAACTATAAAATAAATTTTTTTTAGCAAAAACTATGACATATGACATCTAATTCAGCAGGAATATGCCACATGGCATCTGACTCGGAGGTTTGACTAACACAGTTTCGGTCAAAGTTGATTTCGGCACACATATGGAAGTTAATGTAGATTTTTGAAAATTTTGAAAATTGAAGTTGAAACACACTGGATCTTAGTTAGTGTATGAAAAGGCACCGTGAAAACAGTTGATGTTGAAATTGAAAATTTTCTCATTTTCTTTACAATCATCTTTAATTTATTCAAAATTCTTTTTTGTATACATTATTTCTAATTTTTTTGTGGTTAAAATTCTTCACATGCATGATCTGTTGTGGTTAAAAATAAACCATAGAAGTAAAGAGAATACCAGTTTTTGTTCATATGATTGTCACAATGTCTAACTTTTTTGGTCATGTTTCTTATAAATTGTAGTGAATGACCTGTAAGCTATACAAGCCTTTAGATTGTTGAACTTGAAGATGATCCAGTTTGATTCACCTGAGGCAAACTTGCTGTCACATAAGATAATCAATTTTTTAAAAGTAATTTTGCTCCCTGTTCTAAACAATTTTTTTTACTTTTGCAATAATCTTAGGTTCAACAAATAAACAGAGACATATTTTAAACCATATACTACCATGCAATCAAGTCATCTTCAGAGATTGCTACTAACTACTAAGTTGTATATGAGACTGATAAGAAAAATCTGAATGTAAACTTTCTATATTTCTTAGCACTCCGTTTACAATTATCTCTTGATTTGCTTAACAATATACAATCTCAATCATGTTATGCTTCTCTAACTCCACTGCAATTTCTTCTTCACTTCAGCTAGTACTAGTATATTTAATGCATGAATAAGGAGGAAGCAAGAGTAAAAGGGTTACTATTATGTCATATACCTCATGTTTCGTTGCTAACAATTGTTTCAATAGTTGCAGGAGGTAGTTGGAGAATACAATTGCACGATTCAACCTGTCCAAATATCTCATTTCCTTGCATGTGTAAAGTGATGACCGTTGAAGATATATGCTTTGGTATCCGCTGGCTGGTTTATGACAAGAATTTGTCAATCGAAACTTCACAGCTGAGAGTATAATATGTCAAACTCAGGTAGCCCTTTCACAAATTTCTATGAGCTGAGTGTGAAATCAAATACTTCTATTTTGGAATTAGATCCAAAAGTAAAGAGGTTGGTTTTGATTACACAGTTGATCGTGTACATTTTTTCCCCATGGATGCCTCATCATTGCTCTCAAATAATCCAGTCTCTGGATAAAAAATCAAGCATCGAGTGCCACAATTGAAGATGAAATTAATCTTGTCATTGAAAACCATTGTGTGGCAAGTCAATGGTATCTTTCTTTTGTGCTAAGGTATGTCCATTGTTTACCATTTTTTGGGTTGGATCGTACACTTCAAGAAAGTGTTCGTTTATACATCCTCCTCCATACTTATAGATCTTTCCACTGACAACTGCAGTTTGGGGATTGTAATGTGTTGCCTTCATCTTGAACATGTCACACATGTTGTAAGATCTTACCTCCACACATCTAACATCCTTGCTGCATATTGGTGATGATCCAATAGCACAGATTATTGTTGCAACACCAACTAAAGACGTTTCAGCACTAGGCACAATATGCAAAGGAACCCAAGTAAGTTTATACCTTTTTTTTTATCATTTTCTTTCTCAAGAACATACCATTCATTTTTATAGCACTGTTTGAAGAGAGAACCATGTGAATTGAAGTCTCGTTTTGATTTCATGTTTATAAACCCATCGAAGTGTTTAGAAATATGTTTCGCCATACAATATTTGGAAAGGGGTAATCTTCCCCCACACTCTTCGACAAGCTCGCGAGAAAAGATGACGTATTATCATGTTTGTTTGACATCTTCTCTTTTCCAAGATAGCTAGTGGAATATGACGTAGAAAGAGAATCGAAGCAAATGATAGTGGAAGATAACGATCACAAAGAATGAAACTGAGTGAATGACGAAGAAAGATAATGGAGATTTTGAATTGTTTGTTTCTCAAGTTATATTAACCCTTGATTTTATTACCATTATTAAAGTTTTTTTGCAATGCACTCTTGAACACAATTCAAAATCCTTACTATAAAACATTATTTGGGGCTTGTCCACCTTATCAATTTGCTGACTGACTAAAATATTAAAATTAATATCAAAGAAATCAAATAATGAGAAATAACTATTGCTAATGAATGTGGCAAAGCGCCCAAAATCAAACAAAGAAAATCACAAAAAGAGTTGTTGAACCTTCAGTTTGTAGAGGGTAGTAATGCTAATTTCAAAAGGAGGAGGAGAATTATGAAGAGGAGGAGAAGGACAAGTATGTGGATGATGATATTAGTTTCAACTATTATATCATCTGATAATAGCCACTTAAAAGGCTAAAATGCAAATTTAGAATAATAAGTAAGATATTTAATAAATGTCCTCATATATAATTTCAAGAATCATACATATATGTGGCTAATGAAAATCAGAAGAACATTGACATATTACTTAATGATAATTCATGGAGATATTTTGATATTATTCTCTCTTTAAGACATGATAATTTACTATGGATAATTCTTCCAAAGATTTTGCTTTGTTATATTAATATCACTAAAGATCCAAAAGTAAAAAGGTGGTTGTTGATCAGACAGGAGATCTCGCATAGTCTGTCCCTCATGGATGTCTCGTTCTTTCTCTCAAATTAGCCCATCTTTGGATATAAAAAAGTATTGAGTACCACGCTTGAAGATGAAATGAATCTTGTCATTCAAAACCACAGTGCACCAAGGCAATGGTATCTTTCTTTTCTGCTCAGTTATGTCCACTGCTTGCCATTTTTTTTTTGGTTGGATCGAACACTTCAAGAAAGTGTTCGTTTATACATCCTCTTCCAAAAACATAGATCTTCCCATTGACAACTGCAGTTTGGGAATTGTACCGGGTTGCCTTCATCTTGGGCATGTCACACGTGTTGTAAGATCCTATTATGGTGTTGTCAGTTTTAAATAAAAATAAACAAAAGATATTTTAATGTTGCTAGCTACTAAATATTATACCATGTAAATATAACCCCAGAGTTAACAAAAAAAAAGTTATTAAAAATTACCTTAACATAAATTTCATTTTTCCCTCTATTGTAAGAGGTAAAAACCTCACCAGTGGAAGACTCCATATGTGTCAAACGTTCTAGCACATATTCATCGTCGTGCTTTTTCATCAACAAATATCCCGTCAGATTTTTGGTGTGTCTTTCTCATCACAACGATGAAAGAAGAGTCTTCATTGTTTGCTTCCTGCGAACAAAACATTAAAAAATGTAAAAAAATATCAAACATTAAAAAAGAAAACATAAACATTGCCACACGTGAAGAAATATAAACATTATCAAAAAATCTTGAACTTTGACATAAGAACATGAACCTGCTCTGTGACAATGTGCACCTAATCCACCACGATTAGATACCCAGGAAGCACAAGATTTCTCGATTTTGTCTTTGGCTTTTGGTTTCTTCCGATAACGTTCTAAAATTGGTTTCTTCATTATTATCCAATATCGTTCTAAAATCCACTCACGCTTTTGTCATTTTCGAAAAAAAATCAGACTTAGCAAGGCTAACCATTTCTTTAAGGCGAGTAGCTGCAAGTGCATCCCATTCAAAAATGTCTAGAATACATGTAATATTGCCAAGAGTAAAAAAATATAAACTCGTTTAAAAAATGTTATATAGATATATTAGTTAAAACAAATCTTAAACGTTGAGAACCATGTGTCTCTATAAAACTGCGGCACCTTTTTCCAGCTATACCATGGTTTTTTTAAATCCCCTTCAATGATCTTTCTAACATGCGTTGATACTTCAGTGTTTTTTTTAACTTGTTGCATATGTTGTTAACTTATTTATATATATATAGTTTGTTATATTATATTCTGTATGAAAAATGAGAACAATACCAATTAGCTCTATTCCTTCGAGACAGGTGAAGCACTCGAACATCACGTTGTACAGGTGCAAGTTCTTTCGGCTGTTCACGTGGTTCAATATTTGCATCTTGAGAATTTATAAGTCTTGGAGACGAAGGTCTTTGCGAACCAACAACTTGAGGACCTAATGTTCTCTAGTAAGAACGGCTACCAATAATTATTGGTAGATGCATCTGCAAAGAGAATAATAAAAAATAAAATAGTAAATCTATTTCGAATAACACCATACTCATTTAAAAATAAAAATAAACATATAATTAATTAGATGACTACGTAATGTTTTTACAGCCGAGAGGTGATAAACTCATAAAAAAGCATCTACTATAAATACTCAATAAAACAACCACTGAATGAATAAAATAAACTATTCAAGAAACCAATATATAAATATGATAATAACCTATTATGGTTTATTTGAAATGGTGACAAACTCCTAATAAACGAGTTTGTTTGAAAAAGATGATCAACTCCTCAGAAATGAATCAAAAATGATGATGATAAACTAATTAAAAATTCTATATTTTCCGTGTAAAATTTATTTTTCCTAAATTGTTCAAATCATATTCGCTTTTTCGTGTTCTCATTACACAGTCAAAACTAAATTTTTATCTTTTATGGAACTATCAGAGACGAAATTATTGACTATAGAATAAGTGACTATTAGAGACGTGATTATTGACTATCAGAATAGTTGAATATTAGAGACAAGATTCTAACTGGGTTTCTTTTTTATTGGGGCAAATAAGCTCTGTTTATTTATTTTATACCTTAACTAGTAGTGAAAAGTATCATCGAAAGCTTAAAACGAAGTTGCTATACATACAGAAAAAAAAAACAAAAAATCCAGAAAATTACTAATTTATACCTTGAAATCAATGGTAGTGGAAGAGTTTAAGGAGGACAACAACAACGATCCCATATAGAAAGCGCTCTAATTTTTCTTATGTCTAAGAGATTAATAAGTTTTTAGGATAGAACGTGAGAAATGTATTATTAATTTATTTATATAAAAAATAAAAATTAGGATATTAATTTGTGACAGTTATTAATTTTAGAAAATATTATAGAGAATATCATAACACTTACTTTTTTCTTTTTTAAATTCTCTTTTATAAAACTTTTTAAAGACATATCTGTTATAAATCATTGTGGATTGTTAAACTCTAGTTCTGGTCCATCAGACCCATATATGATGAGACTTAAGACGGATTATACTTTTCCTATTTCGAATAGGATTTACTTTTTATCTCTTGTATTGATTCCTATATAAAGGTTCTATTAGAACCTCATTATCAATAATACAACACACGAAATTTCCCTATAATTCTCTCTAGTTTACAACACGTTATCAGCACGATAGTCTCTAAAACCCTAGCTAGCAGCCGCCGCATCTAAAACCCTAATCTCGCCGCTGATCACAAAGCAACCGGATCAAAGCAAAACAAAGAAGATCTCTTGAAACCAGTCAATCTTACTTCACTCTAAGACTCGGTTCCCCCAATACATGGTAACGGGATTGTGAAAAGATTGATTGAGTGTATTTCTTGAGGAAGATATCTGGTTCATGATTTCCACTTCAAACCGAATCTCTACGGTAAGTTCTAAAACTCTAGAACATATATAACCATGAAATCGGTAAACCCTAATTAAATTAGGAAATCTCCAAAACCCTAAAAGATGATCTATATTCGGATATATGTTCTGATGCTCGGTTATTCCGGCTAACCGGAAGTCATGTGTTCGGATGTATGATCCGGCTGTTCCGATAAAAACTCTAATTATATAGTATGTTCGGTTTTTCATGTTCAATATTAATTGTATGATTGCTGGAGTGTCGCAAGACACGGATATTCTTGTGTGATTAATTATTGTTTGTTTGTTGATATTCACGATGAGGTTATGAATTTGGTTAAATAATTATGAAACCCTAATTAATATGAAAATTGCACATATATGTATAAACCCTAATTGATCCGCATATGATTGTTTGTTTGATTGATGATTATATTGTATGATTAAAATTGATCGATAATAATTGTCACAAATTTTATTAAAATCCGACAAGCATATATATTTTAAACTCGCATGCTAAATCCGATTATCACATGAAAATTATTTTGTTTTGTTAATAGATTGATAAATTTGATTGCATGATTAATTATCATACATTAAAATCTGATCAAAGCACATAGATATGTTAAGATCTTGCATGAAAATTCGATCATATAATTTTGCTAGATTATTATCGCATAAATTTATTTTACATAACCTTGCTATTTTGTTAAATCGGTTGCATGATAATAATTGTCACAAATTAAAATCTGATCAAGATATAAATATTTAAGCTGCATGAGAACCTTGCATGATAATTTGAACTTTTATTTTGAGCATGTTAGGTTGCTAGAATATTATCAAGTAAATTATTTTACACCATGCATGAATATTAAAATTTTGTGATACTTAAGAGAATATGATGCATAATTTCAGATGTCGAATATCCAAAACTTGGAATTTGCTGCCTTTACTCTCTCGGGAGATAACTATCTACAATGGGCATTAGATATTAAGATCACTCTAAAGTCTAAAGGACTTGGCGAATGTATCGTTGAGAATAATAATGAGAATGAAAGAAATCGATACATGGCAATTATGATAATTCGCCATCATCTTGCTGAGAGTCTCAAAGATCAATACTTGACAATTGAAAATCCTCTTGACCTTTGGAACGAGTTGAAAACAAGATATGATCACCATAGAATGGTGATGTTACCAAAGGCAATGTATGAATGGAGGAATCTAAGGTTCCAGGATTTTAAATCCGTGGATGAGTATAACTCGGCCCTATTTAAGATTGTCTCTAAATTGAAGTTGTGTGGTGAGAAAATAACTGAAGAAGAGATGCTTGAAAAGACATACTCTACATTCCACACAAGTAACGTATTGTTACAACAACAATATTGTGGAAAAGGATTCGAGACATATGCAAGTTTGATCTCTTGTTTATTGCTAGCTGAGCAAAACAATGAGTTATTGATGAGAAACAGTGAAATGAGACCTCCCGGATCAACCCCACTCCCTGAAGCCTTTACGGCCGCTAAGAAAAGAAAGAAACAAACCATGTCCATAAAGAGTTTAATGGCCGAGGTAGAGGCCGAGGCCGTGGACGTGGAAGATGGCAAGGAGGACGTGGCCGCAGCTACAGTCCCTATGGCCGAGGACAAGGCAGAGGCCGAGGGTATCAACCCAACTTTAATCAAGGCCGTGGAAGAGGCCGAGGGTATCAACCCAACTTTAATCAAGGCCGTGGAAGAGGCCGTGGCAATTTTTCTCAGCCACAAAACTCGGCCAACAAGCATGGATGCCATTGGTGTGGAATGGAGAATCATTGGGCCAAAACATGTAGAACTCCCAAGTATTTGATTGACCTCTATCAAGAGAGTATTAAAGGGAAGAATCCGGAAGCAAATTTGGTCCATCAAGATCATGAAAATGATTTTGATCATGAGCAAGATGATCTAATGCAATATGAGACTTCAGATTGTCTAAAAGAATAAAGTTGATCTCGACATTTAGTTTCTATGTTTGGTTTTGGTGTTTTTATTTGCTTGGATTTATGTTCTTGAATTTATTTGTTATTGCTATTATTTTGGATTTATTTGATTTAATGAAAGAATATTATTTTAAGTCTATAAAATATGATTATTGATTTTGAAGAATGAGTGATGACAAGGATATTTTCGTGGTGGATAGTGGATCAAGCCACACGATTCTAAGAGACAAAAGATATTTCATAAATCTCACACTCAAAAGTGCTAATATATGTACCATAGCGGGTATGGCTAATTTAATAGAAGGATATGGTCAAGCAAACATATTATTACCTAAGGGTACACATCTAGAAATAATGATGCACTATACTCACCGAGCTCAAAGAGGAGTCTATTGAGTTTTAAAGACATTCAAATGAATGATTTGCATATTGAAACTAAGGGCGAAGGGAATAAAGAATTTCTTATGATATTTGAACTCGCCAATGGCCATAAGAAAATCCTAGAAACCATATCTGCCATATATACAGGCTTTTATTGTGCTAAGATAAATATGATAGAAGCAAATGCCACAGTAAACAAAGTGTTTTCCGAAAATTTCACTCTATGGCATAACCGGCTTGGCCATCCCGGTTCTAACACTATGCGAAAATTATTATTAAATACAAATGGGCACACATTGAAAGAAAGAAGAGTTATCCCAAAGAATCTCACGTGTGAAGCATGTTCACTAGGGAAACTCATAGTCAGGCCATCACCAGTAAAAGTGAATAAGGAAACATTGAATTTTCTGGAAAGAATACAAGGTGATATCTGTGGACCAATTCACCCACCTTGTGGGACGTTTAGATATTTTATGGTACTTATTGATGCATCCACGAGATAGTCACACATATGTCTATTATCAACTCGAAATTTGGCATTTGCGAGATTACTTGCTCAAATAATTCGTCTAAGAGCACAGTTTCCAGATTTTTCCTTTAAAGACTATACATCTAGATAATGCTAGTGAATTTACGTCCCAAGCGTTTAATGATTATTGTATATCCATGGGGGTAAGTGTAGAACATTCTGTGGCACATGTACAAACACAAAACGGATTGGCCAAATCATTTATCAAACGCATTCAACTAATTGTGAGGCCATTACTAATGAGATCAAAACTCCCGGTCTCAGCTTGGGGACATGCAGTTTTACATGCAGCTGAACTAATTCGCATCAGGCCATCTAGTGAACACAAATATTTCCCATCACAATTGCTAACGGGTCATGAGCCAGACATATCCCATCTTAAGACATTTGGATGTGCCATATATGTACCAATTGCTCCACCACAGAGAAGTAAGATGGGACCTCAAAGGAGGATGGGGATATATGTTGGATATGATTCTCCCACCATAGTTAAGTACCTTGAGCCAACCACGGGTGATCTATTTAAGGCCAGGTATGCGGATTGTCACTTTGACGAATCCAACTATCCAACATTAGGAAGAGATAATAACAGACTGGTAAAGGAAATTACCTGGAATCAAATATCCTTAACATGGCAAGATCCTCGGACTAAAGAATGTGAAATAGAAGTCCAAAAGATTATACATTTACAAAAGCTAGCTAATCAATTGCCAGATTCCTTTGCTGACCCGAAGAGAGTAACAAAGTCATATATACCAGCTGTTAATGCACCAATAAGAATTGATGTCCAAGAGGGACACAATTAAGTTGCTACAGAATCTAAAATGCGCTTAAAGAGAGGTAAACCATTAGGTTCCAAGGATAAGAACACTCAGAAATCAAAGAAAGGTGCAATGGGAGAATCCGAGGTTATTGGAACCCTAGACATGAATGAACCAAAGGAACCAAACATTGATACTCGGGACACCGAGCTTCAAGGTCCTGAAGTTCTTGACAATAATGAGATCTCAATAAATTATGTCATGTCTGGAAAACAATGGAATAGAAAGAATGTCGACATTAATGAAATATTTGCATACAAGGTAGCACTTGACATTATGGATATAAGCGAGGATCTAGAAACCACGTCAATATTAGAGTGCACTCAGAGAAAAGATTGAATTAAATGGAAAAAAGCTATAAACGTAGAGTTAAATTCATTAAGGAAGAGGAATGTATTTGGTCCTATAATCCGGACACCTCTTGATATTAAACCAGCTGGACACAAATGGATCTTTGTGAGGAAAAGGAATAAAAATAATGAAATCGTGAGACATAAAGCACGGCTTGTTGCACAAGGATTCACGCAAAGACCAGGAATAGATTATGAGGAGACATACTCCCCTGTGGTGGATGCTACAACATTTAGATTCCTAATAAGTGTGGCGATAAGAGAAAATTTGGATATGCGGTTAACGGATCTTGTAACCGCATACTTATATGGTCCACTGGATAATGAAATATATATGAAAGTTCCAGAGGGAATTGAGTTCAAAGATAAAGAAAGTTCTCGAGAACAACATTGTATAAAGTTGAATAAGAGTCTTTATGGATTGAAATAATCAGGTCGAATGTGGTATAATAGACTAAGTGAATATCTAGTCAAAGAGGGCTATAAGAACAACCCCATAAATCCGTGTGTATTCATAAAGAAATTTACTAAGGGGTTTATTATCATCGCGGTGTATGTAGACGACCTGAATATCCTAGGAACCTCTGAGGAAATTTCCCAAACAGTTGAATATCTAAAGAAAGAATTCGAGATGAAAAATTTAGGAAAAACAAGATTTTGTTTGGGGTTACAACTTAAGTACATGAATAATAGAATCCTTGTGCATCAAACGGCATATACAGAGAAAGTACTCAAGAGATTTAACATGGACCAATCTCACCCATTATCTAGCCCCATGGTTGTGAGATCCCTTGACTTGGATAAAGATCCATTTGGTCCAAAGAAGGATGATGAAGACGTCCTTGGTCCCGAAGTGCCATATCTAAGTGCCATAGGAGCCAGATATATGTTTTGCCGTGAATTTATTATCAAGATTTAGCTCATGTCTGACCCAAAGGCACTGGAACGGGATTAAACATATACTTCGTTACCTACAAGGAACGAAAGATTTGGGATTATTTTATACTAACCATAACAAAGATGGTTTGATTGGTTTTGCGGATGCAGGTTACCTCTCGGATCCACACAATGCTAAATCCCAAACGGGATATGTTTTTACTCATGGTGGTACGGCTATATCTTGGCGATCCATGAAGCAAACTCTTGTTGCTACATCGTCCAACCATGCAGAAATCTTGGCGATGAATGTGTTTGGTTGAGATCAATGACTCAACATATTAGAGTAGATTGTGGGATGTCCGAAGGAAAGGAGGAACCGACCATTATGTACGGTTTACAAAAGGATGGAGAAGTCCAAGTTCAACAAGTTCGTTCAAGTGAGAATTCAACAGATTTATTTACAAAGTCTCTACCAACCTCGACATTCAAGAAGCTAATACATCATATTGGAATGCGAAGATTGAAAGACATTCAGTGATGTTCGGAACAGGGGGAGTAATGCGTGTTGTACTCTTTTTCTTTATCTCGGTTTTGTCCCAACTGAGTTTTCCGAGAAAGGTTTTAATGAGGCAACATCCAAAGCGTATTACGAGCTCTTAGAGTTATGACATCCAAGGGGGAGTTTTATAAATCATTGTGGATTGTCAAACTCTAGTTCTGGTCCATCAGATCCATATCCGATGAGACTTAAGACGGTTTATACTTTTCCTATTCCGAATAGGATTTACCTTTTATCTCTTGTATTGATTCCTATATAAATGTTCTATTGGAACCTCATTATCAATAATACAACACACGAAATTCCCCCATAATTCTCTCTAGTTTACAACAATATCATTTCTCTCTTATTTCTCCATGTCATGTTTCATTTATTCTTCTTTCCCTCTTCTTCACTCCTTTCTCCCTCTCTATCTCTATTTAATCTCTTCTTCTCCTCTCTTCTTCTCATTCTTACTTTTTTTTATCTCTTTTTTTATTTTTCAACAAAAACACTTTTCCGATATTCGCTTTCTCTTCCTAATTATTTTTTTTTCTAAATTTTGTTTATTTGATTATTTGTCCACAACATTGATTAATATTTATTGTCATGATTTCTGGCATTTTCAATTTATGAATTTATGGGTTCATTGATTTCTAGGTTTTCAATAATATTTAACAAACATTCACGCGCGTTTTGTCCATCGCAGAAGATTGTTGTCCATCTCGAATATAAGTGTGTTTGTTTGGTTGACATTCTTGTCTATCAACATTTAATTGCACTTTTGATCTTGTTTTTATGTGTCTCATTGTTTTAAAATTGGTTTATATGCACATTTGATTTTGGTTTTTATGCATATTTTATCAACTATTTTTCTGCAAGTTTGCTCTTGGTTTTAATATACAATTGATTTGCATATTCTTTTAATAATACCACATTTGTGGTATTTCACGATGGACCAATCGGATTTTTTTGTCTACATTAGCAAATCTCTTGGACAGCTCTGCACACACATATAAAACATGGAGGGTAGTTTGGTCAAATCACTAAGATCTAGTTATTATTTTTTGTAAAACTCAATTCACATTTATATTTTTGCAATCAAAACCTGAATTAATGTCACTTAATAGTCACTAAATTTTGCAACTTATTTGTGACTCTATATATTAATTATGCGCCGTCACTAATAAGTCACTAATACTTGTGACTCCTTTGCAATTATAATTAAAATATAGTCGCACATTAGTCACTAAAACTGCAACTAATATGTGTGTAACGTCTGTGTTCTAGAAATTAATTAATTTAATAAATTTGAAAATTCTTTCAAGTTTATGAACCTTAGACAAGTCTCGAAAAATTGATTATGTGGTAAAATAATCAATTTAGATTTGTTCCAAGGGTGTCATAAATCGAATAGAAAGTTGTGAAGTTTTTCTCAAAGAAGTGGCAAAAGCCAATTTGGCTTCTTCTTCCTTTCTTCTTCTCCTTGCTCACCATTGTTGTTGGCTGAGAGAGAGAGTTTGAGCTTGAGAGCTTAGAGAGAGAGGAAGAGAGAAGAAGAAGAAGAAGATAAAGGATTTGGTAAGCTTGGTGAAGCTTGGATCTTGTGAGATCAAAGAGTGTGGAGCTTTGAGAAGCTTGGGAAAAAGGAAGGATTGGAGTGAGGCTAGTTGGTGTGAGCTTTGGAGGAAGAGGAGAGATCTTTCTTGAGCTTGGGGAGTCCATCTAAGCATAGATCCATCAATTCTAAGGTGAGTTGTGCCCAAAGGTTATCATTAAGCCATGGGTGGGGGCTTTTGGGTTGTTCTAAGCTTTGGGGTGTTCCTAGGTTGCTTAGAAACCTTGTGGTCATTTGTGGAGCTTTAGCTAGAGTTTGCTAAGCTTGTGGTGGTTAGAGAACCATGGATTTGTGCATGTTGTGCCTTGTTAAGCTTTGATTGTGAGTTCTTATGCTTGCTTGGTGATTGTGTGTTGTGGTTTCTTGGTGATTCCATGGCTTGCTGGGAGTGTTTCCCTAGTTGCTTGGTGTGCTATTGCCTTGCTTTGTATGTGCATTGGTTATGGTTTAGAGTTTTGGCCTTAGGATTGTGCCTAGGCTAAGTTGAGAAGTTGGGAAATCGGACCGGTTATCGACCAGGTGTAGTCGATAGGGCGAGGTTGATAACAGCTATCGACTAGGACATGCCGATAGAGCGAGGTCGATAGATCCTGCTGGGCATTTTTCCTAGTGCTTATTAACCAGGTGTGGTCGATAAAGCGAGGTTGATAGAGTGTATCGACTGGGGCAGGTCGATAGGTTGGTCGATAGATCTTGCTGTGTGTTTTTCCTAGTGCTTATCGACCAGGTGTGGTCGATAGAGCGAGGTCGATATGGTATATCAACTAGGTGTGATCGATAGGTAAGTCGATGAGTTTCTTTGGATGGTTTTTAGGATGGCTATTGACCAGGTGTAGTCGATAGGTCGAGGTCGATAGTGACTATCGACCAGGAGTGGTCGATAGGTGTGGTCGATAGGGGGTATCGATGGTGTTGGTCGATAGGTTGTGGTCGATTGACCCTGTTGTCTGTGACTTATGTTTTTAGCATTTCTTGGTGTTGTGAATTGCTAGGTGGTTAGTCATGGATGTGTTTGATTAGCTTTGCATGAGGTTGCATGTTTAGCTGATTGTTTGAAGTAATATGTGCTGTTATTATTTCATGTTGTTGTGGTTGTTTGAATTACGTGGGCTTTCATATAACCTGTTGTTGGGAGGATCAATCTCACTCAGCATTTGGTATACCAAATGTTGATGCATCACTTTTGTCGATGCAGGTAAAGATAAGGCGTGATCGTGGAATTGAGGTGAGGAGGGAGAGGATGATTAAGACCGGTAGAACTGTTGACCATGTGTGGTCGTTGTTGTTTGTTGAATATTAATTGTATAGGCACTTAATATTTGTTTATTGCATGTTAAAAACAAAAAGAGTGTGGTCGTCACAATGTGGCTCCAAATATCAGAGGGGTCACTAATTAGGCCTTCATTGGTATAGTTTAAAGTAGAGCATTAGCTGTTAGGAGCAGAAGCAGTTAAGAGGAGAAGCAATATGTAGCTGAAACTGTATGTTCTAATTAGTATATTAAGTTATTAGTAGAACTGTGAGTAAATTACCTACAAATTACATAAAATATATAATATATTTTTTATATGTATGATAATACATTTTTAATATGTATGATAATACATTATACATATTTATATCATAAGTTTTTATTTTAATTTTTAATGTCTAAACTATATTTATTAGCATATTATTTTAATTAAAAATTTAAAGATATCAATATCTGAAAATATAAATTTATTCTTAAATATTTTTAATAAATATAATTCTAATCAATATAATTTTTAATTATATAATAAATAATATATTTATATTTTCCCTTTTAAAATATTTAATTATAATAATATGCTAATAAAATAATAATTTAGAAAAATATTGTTATAGTATATTTTTAATAAACCATAATTTGAATAAGAATAATTTTACTATAATATTTTTAATAAAATATTTAATCTAAAATTATAATTTATCAAATTATATATAAATATATAATTTTAAATTTATTAATTATATTTATTGGTATATTATTTTAGCTAATGATAAATACTAATTACATATAAAATTTAAAATTTAATATATATATATATATATATATATATTTTATCCAACTAAATAAATTAATTATATAAAATTATTTTTAAACTTTTAAAGCTCTATGTTTAGGAAAAGCTCCATCTTGAAACATAGAAAAAGGAGCATAAGCATGAGCATTTAGAACTTCCAAATGCTCTTCTTTATGCTTTATTAACATTAGTTGATTGGCTAATAAAAAACCCTGTTCTTTTTTAAATGTTCTACCAATCAAGGCCTTAGTCAAAAACTTTGAGACTTATTTGCGAGTACATCTTTTGTCACCAGATAGGAAATCTTACAATAGTCGCAAAATTTTAAGACTAATTTGTGACTCCTTTCAAAACAGTCACTCCAAATGTATGTTACTAAGTCTCTAATATACGACTCCATAAAATAGTCTTAACGTAGTCATAAAGTACGCTTACAAAAAGAAGTCACATAGTAGCCGGTATTTAGCGATTAATTTGGGACTAGAAAATTTTACGACGAAAAATTAGCGACCACTTGAAAAGGTCGTAAATAGAGTATTTGCGACTACTTTGGAACGATTTTGGGAGTCGCAAAACGCAAATTTTCTTGTAGTTTATTCTTTCAAAAAATTAATTGAATCTAAATTTATTAGGAAGCTTTGATTTTATAAAAGTAATTATTTTTTAAGTATACTTTGTTTAGAAATTAAAAATAAGCATACCGCTTGTTTTCTACTTAAGAAAATGGTAGAGAAGGAGATTTAACATGCTAATCTATTGTCTTAAGCGATTAACCTCTTCGGGTTTGAGCTCTTCATTTTCTTGACTCCAAGGTTCTCAATCTCAATCACCATACTAAGCAACTTATGTTTTCTTTATCAAGAAGATTTTCTAATAGGTTCTCTAAACTCTTATATTTCTCTGAGGTTTTTGTTCTCTACAACAACGTTCTTTGATTCTCTTCGTCCAAGAAGGTTTCTTTTAGTTTTGACGCATTCAGCCTTTTCGTCTCCAACTCTTTCCTACAAATCCGTACTCTTCTCCTCATGGTCCTTGAGTTGATTTTTCATAGTGGCTTCTTCGTCATTGTTTTGAATCAAGCAATTACTTTCTTATGAGACGGATCATCGCTGGGAAAAGCATAAATATCTGGTAGATGCCATCATCAAGGTTGAGCTTTCCTGATACGGCTTTCTCAAACAACAAGATGATTCAATCAAACAAAACCATAAAATATTTTTCTTCCCTCATCAACAAAAAAGTGGGTTCAAAAGGGTTTTATGTAGGAATGCAATATAGTTTTAAACTACATTTGAGTAAAGAATGTAGCGACATGAGTGGAATTAACATGATTTATGTAACTCGCATTTTATATATCATTCATGAAGAAGTTCAACCAAACCAAGCTCTTTTTCTTGATGTATTCTGCTAAATAATATACCCAATTAATTTACTTTGATGGATTTCTGACCAGATTCTACCATAACCAGTTAACATATACACAAACACATATCCCAATTTTAACTACAAATTTCAAGTACAAATAAGAAGGAATATCATATGACAATAACATAGAAATTGTATCCATATAAATGATAAATGTTTACCCTTACGAACTTCTTATACCACCATTAATTCATCTGAAAAAATATTATCCATAAATCAAGGTGTCATATATATATAAGAAATTACGATCAATAGATAGTGCAAGTGAAAGAAAACATCCTTCTACCTTGGTATGTATTTACTCTTTAGTTTTGGTATTCATTTCCAGCCTGAAGAACTGGCTTCTCTCTTCTTCCAAGTGCAAATTGCTCAATCATAACTATACACCCAGTTGAAATCTTCTTGGACCCATTGTAGAAGTTATTTTGGAACCATTTTCATTGTTATTTTTGAGTTTAATGCAATCATACTATTCAGCCATAATGTTTTCTTCATTAATTACGTCTGAGTAATTTCCATGTTGGGTGTAGGGATTTATTCAAAGGGTTTCGATGATTGATTAGGAGTCATTATAGATTAGGGGTTATTTGATTAATTATCTATCTTCTATGATCTCTATGCATGTATTAGGTTGACGAATCTAGCGAATGAACTGTATATATACCTGATGCAATTGACGTTAATTAGGTTATTGGAATCAATAGATTATAGACTTAGTATCCTTAGCTAACGAAAGTTGAAGTTAAGTCGTCTAGGTGAACTTATCGAACTTGTTAGAATACTAGCATATAATCTTACTAAGAGTTTATGTTAAGATGATTAATATCTGCAGAAGTAGGTTAATCTGTTAGTCGTGTTTCGAGATCTATAACATTCAAATAAGTCTTAGTCCGGTTAGATTTTCTATTAATCATTGAAACCTGAGATTTCCCGTGCCCAGTGTTTTTCTCTCATTAGTTTACACCGTTTATTTACTTGCTTTATTTATTTTCATTGCAATCATGACAACAACAACAACAACTATTATTTTATCTTAGCTCCGTTCGATTCATTGAAAATTCTTAGTGTGAATTTGGTCTATGTGGGATCGATACCTATATATACTACTGCGTGATATGTGCACTTGCAGCACTTGTGAAGGTTGAAACCTGATCACATCAATGGGTGCACTTGTTACATCATGAATAGTAATGATAAGCTCAGAAAATTTTCCTTTAAGAGTGATGATGCGATATTTTTAGGTTACTCGAGAACTAGCCCAACCTTTAGAGTTTATAATAAGAGAACTCATACGGTACAGAAGACAATGAATGTGATTTTTGTTTTTTATTCACCAAATATATCTATTTTTTTGTCAAACACATATATTAGCTTATCGGTTAGTGAGTCTCTGCTAGGGAGTGCTAATCGGGACCCAATTTGCTTACATGAAAAAAACAGAAACCACGTGCTCTTACACATTTTGCAAACTGATTAGCACATATATTTTCACAGCGCATAATATATATAATTTTAAAAGATCTAAATAGATCTCTAAAAACATGAAGCCTTTAAGCTCCGAGGCAAAAGAAGACCAATCCTCCATATTGGAAGTCATGGTGATATAAATAAGGATGTTAGAAAAGGCTGAGACTTTCAGGGTTAGCCCTGGCCCGTTTAAATTTATATAAACCCTTGGCCAAGATTTTCTGTTGTTGATATTTTAGGATCCATTTAGCGTTGGGTTTAAAAGGACTAGGGTTTAAATAGGGTTGGCCCTGATTTTTTTAACCTCTATTTCATAAAACGACTCCGTGTTAAGGTAGAGATTTTTACTCTCATATATCGAACAAGGTCGTTTTAGCTTTAGACTCTTCATCCTTTGAGCAACAAAGACGCCAAATCTGGATAGTACTCTCACGATCTTGGTCACAAGAACCAAACTTTTTAACTAGTCTCTTCTGGGTTTTGTCTACTTCTCTTCTTGAGCACTGGTTCGATTCCTCTCTTCTCTTCTCTCAAAAAGTTTGAACTCTATTTGTGTGAAAGCTTGTTAACAAAAAGCTGAATGTTTCTTTTGTTAAACAGTATGGATTTACAATCAGAGAAAACAATTGCAGTTCTAAATGCAGAAAATAAGTACATGGAGATGGAGAGGAGCGAAGAAATGGAAACTAAAGGACAAGAACACAGTGCCACATAACTGGTTACATGGATTTGCAGAGTTTCAGGTAAAATTTAAAGATTACTTTGATACTGATAAAACCACTTTCTTATGTTGTTTGACTAACTTATATTTTTAAATTGTAGGAAACATTGAAGATAACTTTGATATGGAAGATAATGATGCTACAACGATTGTAGATGGCTCAAATACATGATGAGGTTGATGATGAATTGGTTATTTAGAAATGAATGATGAATTTTGTAACTTATTTAAATGTATCTTTGAAATTATATAGGAAGCGATGATCTTAAGAAAATTGTGTCCTCTTTGATTTATTATAGCTCTCGTATTTAAAACAAACAAAAACAGATCAAAGACTTATTTGGTTTGTACAGGCTTATACACGGTTTGTATAGGGTTTAGGACTTTATATAATATAGATGAGGGTTAGGATTTGAATAGGACTGAGCTTCAAAAGTTTTAAGAAAGAATGATTTTCTTTATTCCCTATGCATCTCTTCTAATGTTTCTTCTTTCGTATTTGCTCTCTTCCATACTTCGCATTTGCCATTTGTCTAATACAAAAATCATTTGTTGTAATTTTAAATACTTCCAAATTTTAAGCTACTTAATTGATTCTATATTTATTTATTTTATCTATGAAGTGGCAGTAACATTGCCCTGTCTGGAAGAGCACATGAATAATAATAGCACTAGCATAGATAAGAATCCAAAACATATCAAATAATTGAAATTAATATATTCGATCTGTTCAAAAGCATCCATCGATCACACACATAAAGCCCACCTGACCCCACTTTCGACATGCTATCACCCAAAACACTCCATCACTCTTCCCTTTACTCATTTCATAAGGAACAAAACATTTTTTTTTATAAAAGTCGATTTTCAAATTCTGGAACAAACTTTGTTTGTAAGGCAAATCTTATCTTCTCTTTTACATATTTTTACTCAAAATTTTCTTCCACTCTTTATTTGCCAACCCTGTCCACCTTTTTTCACTCGTTCTATTGATATTTTAAAGATATTTTTGGTGTTTTCCATAATTGTGTATTCACTGATTTGATTGGATACAAAATAAATATAATAAATTTTATAATATGCATGACATTGATATGGTCTTTTTTCTAAGATCGATATATTTATGATTTTTATCTTTTTCGGTATCTAGCTGGATATATGATGCTCGAACATTCGTTTAAATCCAAATATTTGAATTAATATATAAAATTATTTGATTTTAAATAGAAGCACTATGAAAACAAACCAAGCTAACTAAAAGTAACTAGCAACATTGAATTCAAAGTTTAATTTTCAAAATTTTGTTATTACATGTTTGGAATTAGAGTAGCTTAGAAGCTTTATGTTGATTAATACAACTCATACACATCCCATCATCATAATTTGATAAATGAAGACTCGCCAACGTGTCAACAGATCTAGCACCGCTAACTCTCACATGGCATCATGGGTATTATTATTATACACTACCAGACGAACTTTAATACGACGCCATGTATCTGCGTTTTGATATAATTCCCACTTTTTCCTATTTAAATAAATCTTTCACTTTCCTCATTTTACATTTCCTCACTCAAAACTATCACTAAAGCAAAAAAAATGGGTCGATCTTTCGCCATCGCTGTGATCTGTATCGTCCTCGTCGCCAGCGTCGGTGGTCAAGCTCCGACTTCACCACCAACTGCCACACCAGCACCACCAACTTCAACAACTCCTCCACCAGCAGCAACTCCTCCTCCTGTCTCAGCACCTCCACCAGTCACCACTGCTCCTCCTCCGGCAATTCCACCACCAGTCTCCTCTCCTCCTCCGGCAACTCCTCCACCAGCTACTCCTCCTCCAGTTGCTTCTCCTCCTCCTCCAGTCGCTTCTCCTCCTCCAGCAACACCTCCTCCTGTCGCAACTCCTCCTCCAGCTCCTCTTGCTTCTCCTCCAGCTCAAGTTCCGGCTACAGCACCAACTACGAAGCCAGATTCTCCATCTCCATCGCCGTCGTCTAGCCCACCTCTTCCGTCAAGTGATGCTCCGGGACCTAGCACTAACCCCCTCTCTCCTGGCCCTGCCCCTTCCACCGATTCGAATGACCAGGTTCGTAACCTTTTCTTGTAGATCTTGTAGAATGCAATTCAGATCTGAGATGTTTTGGCTTTGAAACTTACCTGATGTATCCGAAATTGATTAGATCTAAACTGGTTCGAGCGGCGTTTAGGGCATGATTAGCAACTTTCAGAAAACATTATTAGCGTAAATTAGCAAGAGAGTGCTAGCCTGCGCTAATGTGCGCCTGTTGCTGCCTCGAGATCTTCGAATTCGAGTATGGCGCGTGAGTACAGTAGTCACGTGAGTTTGTCAGTATCCATGTGAATAGTAATTACTCCCACGTGGCAATATATGATCGGACCAAAGTAGATCTAGTTTAACTGGAGAGTTTAGTTATAAAATAGTCCAAACTGAAGGACAGATTCTCCAAAATCTGCTGTACAAGATTATTTTATGTTTGAACCCCTAGCTTTTAGGATATTTCTATTAGTAACCCCGGAGATATTAATTTATGTCAAAAGTTCAAATTTTGACACTATCTATGGTTTTATGATTCAACAAATTAAAATGCTGATCCAAAACCTTATGTTATGCAGAATGGAGCTAGCAAGATGGTATCGAGCTTAGTATTTGGATCTGTTCTCGTCTGGTTTATGATCTAAGCGGAGTCTTTTGGACTGGTGCTTCTTTGCATTTATTTTTATGTCGTCGTTGTTTGTTCCATTGTTATTACTTGGGGACTGAATTCTTTTGGGATTATCATGATCTTTTGGAGAGGATATTGTTGAGAGCTTGAGATGGAGATATCAGGATATTATTTTGTTTGCAGATACTTTTGTGACTTCCCTTCTCATTCTATTTGATTATTAGTGTACTAAATTCCTTTTCTCTCAATACCTATCGCTTTTCTTTTGCTTAGACTTTTTTCTTTATGTCAAACGCAATAACATACTAAAGAAGTGACTAATCAAATCTAAAAGATGAACAAAATTCAAACTAAAAGCTGTAAAATTTTGACAAGGTTGCTATGGTGCTTGATTGAGAACTATTTGAACCATGAACGAGTTAAGAAAACAAAGCAAAAAGAAATCGATGAACACTTGAGAGTTTTATGAGTTTGGATTGACCTAAATGATCTTACTCTATGTTTCAGCCCAGATTCTTCCTTGAAAATTCACTATGATCTTTGAGATAAAAATGATTGATTGATCTTTTGTATTAAAATCCACACTTGGATAACTCACTTATATTTTAAAAGAAGAAAAATAAATTTTCAATATACCAGCAACTATTATTATAATAATAAAAATTAACAACAGTTTAGACATAAATATATTTTAGAGTTGTTTCAGAAATATTTCAAAATTATTTACAATTAAAATCTGCCGATTCTATCTTCTATACATGAAATTTAATATTAATTTACAAACAAAGACGACAAACGCAATCAAAATCAAATCTTACTTTTTATAAAAAAAAACATAGATTACAGCTTAAATCAAAACTATACCAACGATTCAGTTAGATATTTACTTTTAATTAGTTTAGATATCATTAATCAAGAAACAAAATTTTGAAATAAGATTGTGCCAACTAAGATTTCATTTAAAAAAAAAAATTAAAAAAAAAAAAAATAAGAAATAACATTGTTAGTGCTGCTTTTAGACGAATATTTTTTTTTCTTTTTAAAATCAATTAAGAAGATAAAATCCTCCTCTTTAACGCCATTTACGTGGGGGAATTGATCTAAAGTTAAAGCCCTCACTGCCAAACAATACCGCAGCACAGCCATTTTTTGCTACTTGTTCTTCTGTTGATGTGAAGCAGATGCTTGGCTACCAAAGTCTCAAATATATATCTTTGTCTTTGGTTGTGATAAATCAGGTGTTTCACTTTCTCCGTAAATCAATGCCGATGTTTCACAACCTCCTTAAGTTATCTTTTGAGAGTGACAAAGATAAAGGCTGGCAAGTGGTGCCACTTCTTATCAACAGCTCTCCAAACTTAAACTAAAGCACCTAAATATTATGTTTTAGATCCATATGAAAGCAGTATCCAATTAGTCCAAGGAGAATTATCATTCCCTCAAGAAGGTCTTGAGTGTTTTTGGATCACGATCTCACATCTTCAATATTTTCAGCTTTCTTAAGGAATTTAAACCAAAGATTGAATGATTCTGTGGATGTTTAAGGTAACAACAAGTTGTTAGCTAAGCATCCCTAACTAAACTGTTAAAGAATAACAAACAGACAATAAGTAGAACCCACACCTCTAAAAAGCAACCCTAACTTTAATCTGATATAAACAGATTTTGTCTGAATCTTAACAATACTCTTTTTAAGTCTATAAGAAAGGATTCAAATTGTTAACAAAACAAAAAAATTCAAGAATTAGAATTTTCAATCAACCCAGATCAATATTAGCTTTAGAGTGCCTTGCCTCATTTACTATTCAAGAACTGCAAATTCTTGTTTGGCAGCGGGGTATTTAATTTTAGATCAATTCTCCACGTCAATGGCGTTAAAGAGGAGGATTTTATTTTCTTAATTGATTTTGGAAAAAAAATATTCGTTTAACAAGGTTATTTCTTAATTTTATGTTGTTTAGTTTGTTTTATTTATTATTTATTTCTCTAAAATGAAATCTTACTTTGCATAATCTTATTGGGCAAATTTAGAAGATGTAAATATAGGAGTTCACTCCTAAGAGTGTGTAGGACTACGATATCCGAGATTAAAAATTACGAACACAAATCCGATTAAAGAAAGACGAATACGCAGATGTGAGATATGATCTCTTTCTTTAATTTAATAAATCTCCTGCAGTGTTGCGGTTTGACATAATCTTTGCGAGATCAACCTTGAACCGCAAGAATAAAGTTTCTGCAAATATTCCAAGAATATTCTGCCTTGTTCCACAAGTATAAGGATTCAGACACAACCTAGAATCTTCAAGATTTATCCAGATTAATTACGCAAAAAATTTTAAAGGAAAATTAACTAAATTGTTAATAGAAATTTGTCCCAAAAAGAATAATCTTTTATGGCCCAAGACCCACATTCATCTAGATCCAACCCCAAGCCCAGCTCGGCACATCGGCGGCGGCTATGTGTGTGGTTTTGCATAATGATCATCCATCTCTCACTCTCTATCCAATGTGGGACATTTGCTCATTCTGATACTTAGTCAAAATTACAAGTATTACAAGCTCTTCAAGCTACCCACTTTGAACTTCATTTCTCATTCAAATTAATTTCGATTTTGACATGTAAATTCACTCTCTCTTAGTGCTCATTACAGGAATTCTAAATATCCCAAGATCCGGTAACTTTAGTTTCAAAAATTTGGCTTAAGAAATTTTTGTCAAAATTGAGTTCCAACAATCCCCCACATGAATAGAAATGACTCTAAACATATGACGACTCTATAGACTCGATAGACTAGACAAACTTGATTGACACGACTGACAGACTTTCGAGAGTATAAGCAAAAAATCATTGTGTATGAGGTAGTGACATATTTCATCCTTGAACCACTCATTGTTAACATCTATCGAGTTTACTTGGCCAGGAAGTGAACATGATGTCTTGAACCACCCCCATGTTTTTATGTAAACTTAGAAAACATATACAACCGAGTTTCATTTTCTCGCAGAACTAAGTTCTCTATTGTGTTCATTGTGACTCTGAACTTGCTTGGTTAATCATGAGTGAACTTAGAGAATATAGCCTGATCTTTATCCTCCTAGAAACGGCCTAATTTCACACTCACTAGGTGACTTCCACTCGCTTATGTCATATATTAAAGTATCCTGTAATAATCCACATATATGAAAGCTATGAATTTATTCATTAAAAGCTACGCTTATCCTTTACACATACAGGAAACACTGTTGGTCATCTGAGAACCGGGTAGTGACATAATGTTTTTCAATGCTTTTGTTAGAGTTTGCTGGATTTAATTATCCCTTTGAACCGACATCATGGGATCTCCAGTCACGTAGGTGGGGTATCCATCAAAAATCCTCTTTAAATCATAGGCTTCAAACCCATTCTCTTAGATTATTTTACAACTTGATATCATGACACACCTTTATGGATCCTAGGTTGTCATATAATCTATTTAGATTACACAAA
The DNA here is from genome assembly GCA_028015245.1 of Cardamine occulta. Classification (NCBI taxonomy): domain Eukaryota; kingdom Viridiplantae; phylum Streptophyta; class Magnoliopsida; order Brassicales; family Brassicaceae; genus Cardamine; species Cardamine occulta. The sequence goes on along the minus strand of CM051370.1, from coordinate 17,647,528 downwards.
TTGATATCAATTGTCTAATGATTTTAATTTTTCTTCATAAAGACATAACTAACCATTATAAACAAAACTTAGTACCCGACCTATAGTCAATCGACTATCATAGTGTACACGTGATGTCGGTACTAGTTTTTTTCCATTGGACTACAATTCATAGGTGTTGGTCTATTTGTGACCATTTTAGGAGGTGATACTACAAATTTTGTGAGACACCCCCACACTTTCAGGTATTTGTATAAATGTACAATACCTTTCCAAAGTTCATTTAACATCTTGCCAATGATTTTAATGAGGTAAGCAACGCTTTTCTCCATATTTTCTGAGATAACTAATTGTTTTGCAATAATTATTGTAGGGTTAGAGTGGTCATAAAGAAATATATATTCTATTGCCATGTCTTAAACTCAATCTCACCGAACATTTTTGGCATTAGTCCTACGCTTACAATTCTAGGCACTAACGGATTCACATGTGGTAGACCACTCCCAAACTGAATATGGGGTGTTGACTCACAAGACATGATTTTATGAGAATTATCTCCAATGGTTTCATCAATGGCATTATCAACACTATTAGTCATTCTGAATTTGTTCACAATAGCAGAATTTAATCAGTGTTTTAAACCAAACTATATAACCGATTAAAATTAATTTATTTCGCTACACAATGCGTTCTCTGATTTTTTTTTCAGAATTCGCTTTAAGTTTCAGTGAATATCACAAAAGCTTTCCAATAGACGTTCCCAGAAACCAATAAAGGTGTTCTTAACTGTTATTTTCAGATCACATAAATCGTTTAAGAAAAAAGTTTCGTGAATCTGCCAAAGGCCTTTGCAGAAATTTTTATTATTTTTGAGCTATAAGCAAGAAACAGATTTATTGAATTAAGATTGTAGGACTGCGATATCCAAAATTGAAAATTACGAACAAAACTCCGATTAAGGAAAGACGAATACATGGATGCGAAAGATATGATCTCTTTTCTTAATTTAATAAATCTCCTGTAGTGTGGCGGTTTGACAAGATTCTGAATCCCAGAATACAACCGTGTTAAGAATATAATCGTGAAACTCGATTATAGAATCTACAAACTAGATCTACGATATACTCTTGAGACTCACTTTTAAGAAAAAAAAGAAGAAGGTTGTTGGAAGCTTTTGTTTTTGTTTCTGGATGATTTAAGAGAATAAGGTGAGAGTTTATTTATAGGGAAGAATAGCTTGATCAACAAGGAAGAGATAAACTTTGCGAGATTCATCTTGATCTGCAAGAATAAAATATTTTGCAAATATTTTGAGAATATTCTGCCTTGTTCCGCAAGGATAAGGATTCAGACTCAATCTAGAATCTTCTAGATTTATCTGGATTAATTATGCAAAAAATCTTAAGGAAAATTTAACTAAATTGTTAATAGAAATTTGTGCCAAAAAGAATAATCTTTTGTGGCCCAAGACCCACATTCACGTAGACCCAAACCCAAGCCCAGCTCGGCACATCGATGGCGGCTATGTGTGTGGTTTTGGATAATGATCATCCATCTCTCACTCTCTATCCAATGTGGAACATTTGCTCATTTTGATACTTAGTCAAAATTACAAGTATTACAAGCTCTTCAAGCTAACCACTTTAGACTTCATTTCTCATTCAAATTTACTTCGATTTTGACATGTAAATACACTATCTCATAGTGCTCATTACAAGAATTCTAAATACCCCAAGATCCGGTAACTTTAGTTTTGAAAATTTTGCTTAAGACATTTTTTCAAAATTGAGTTCCAACAGAGTGAATACAAGTATTATCATATATATAATATATATTAAAATTTTATTATTCTGTTTGAAATGTGTCAAAATGACACTCTTTGTAAAATGGAGGGAGTAAACTATTATCTATTATCTATCTTTGTATAACTTAAATTAGTAAAGCTCATTTGAGTATGCACACAATAACAAAAGCAATAATAAAACTATAACCCTATTTTTATAGCCATATAATTAGGTTTCTAGCAAATAGTAAATATATATGTAAATTTAATAAACATCAATGGATCTATCTAGGATTGCCAAAAGTGAAATTGTTTTTATTTCTCTTTACTAGATTATTACTCCCGCACGTTGCACCGTATTCTACTATTAAACTGTTATAAAATATTTTAAAATTATTTATAAATACAAATATATAATTATTAATTAAATTATAATTATTTTAAAAAGTAACTTATTATATAAATTTTTTAATATTAATGTAAATTTATTTCATAAAGTTATAAACAATTTATATATAATTTTATCATCTATTTCACATACTTTTGTTTCAAATTGAATGTTTTAATCTTTCTTATTCTAAATAACATTCTATTTTTTTTGAAAAAAACAAACAATAAATAAAAATAAAAAGTAAAATATAAACAAAACATAAACACAACGTAGATAAAATAACAAATAAACTAATATTTGTTGACGTATATTAGCGTAACAAATTTGTTGAAATAATAGTTATTAGTGTGTGTAAATATATATATATATATAACTTAATTTTTTTAAAGAACATGCATTAATTAGCTGTATCATTAATTTTAGTTTGGTGATGTGGACACTCTAGATGGAGAGAAAACTCTCTTATCAATAATAGTGATTAGTGTGTATAAATATCGAACAAATATCTATATAACTTAATCTTTTTTAAAAATATGCATTAATTAGTTGTATCATTAAATTAACTTTGGTTGTGCACACTTTAATTGTATCATTAAAAATATGCATTAATTAGTGTGCACACTTTCGATGGAGAGAAAACTCTCTTATTATATATATATGATTTCTTTTCTATAAGAAAACATTTAAATCGTTTATTGTTTAATTTGTTAACAATTTTTTTTTGTTTTTTATTTTTTCTTCTAAATAAAGTTTATTTGAGCTAGAATCTACTTGTTTAGAAATCTGTTCATCTTAGTGTTTGAACGTTTGGTTAACATACGAAAGAAGTAAACTAAAGTCTAGTAAATAAAAATAAAATATATAATATATATAGAGTTAGCACGACTTAAGTTTTCTTGTGTTTGAACATTTGGTTAACATACGAAAGAAGTAAAGTCAAGTCTAGTAAATAAAAAATAAATAAGAAAACGTGTTAGGTATGTTTGGCTGATGAGACTCGAGCAAGTCTTAAAGATTTTGTATAAACAAAAAATATATATTAATAGAAATCAGTACTTTTTTTTGCCAATAACAATATTGTTTTAAGGTAAAAAGAAGTCATGAGACGAAAGAAGGCGAAAAAATGCAGTTACTTTTTCAACGGTTTTACTCTTTTATAACGTCGGTTTGCAAGGTTTTCGGAGGCGATGGAGGTGATCTTATCCACGATCGTGTCTTAAGAGTTAATCCCACACCTGACCACATGATCTGGTGTGACGACAGTTTCTATGGCGGCTTCCATTCAGTTATATTGGATTTTTTGCAATATAAATTTAGGGATTCAGAGATGGTTTTTTCACACTTCCAAACAAAAAATTTATCTGAAACCTTTTTCCCTCTGTGTTTCTATAAACGCCTTGAAATTATGGCGGATAATATTCGAAGACCGCTGCAACATATTGATTTGGGTACGGGTGTGGAAGATGCACTAATTCCACAGCGGAAAATCGATTCATCATCATAGGAAGCCCGATGATGTCTCGATGTCAGAACTTACGGTCAATTGTTGTTGTGATGCCTCATCTATGGGGTCAGACTGGGATAGTTCATGGTCAGATTGTTGAAGGAAGACCCTTCCAGTATGTTTTCCCATGGAATAAGAGATGAAATTGGTCCTTCGTCGTGGACCGTGGTCTTTTGTGGACCAAATGCTCATCCCTACCGATGGACACCTCTTATGAATCCACCTTTTTCTGCGATTCATTCCATTTTGGATTCAAATCCGCAGAATCCCGTACCAATTTCTCAATGAAGAAGTTATCATTTATGGTTGTCGTGGAATTGGGCAGTATATGGAGGTTGATTATGATGTTGAGGCTACAGCAAGAATGGCTTATATGTGAGTAAGAATCAACTAGAATGTTAATTAGCTATCACGTTTTTGCAAAAATGTTCAATTTACACCAGGCATAAACTCAATGCTTAAGCTCACATATGAGAGACTTTGGGGTTTTTGGGAAGTTTGTGACATGTTCACTCATGATACTGACACATGTATTAACCAAAATGGGGGTCCTGGTAACAATCCTGATAATAATGGAGACAATGATAATGAGGAGAATGAAGAAGGTAACTACCGGTTGGTGATGCATCAATACGCTGTGGTAGAAGAGATTGCTGATGCAAACAACTAGATTGCAGAGCAGGATAGAGATCCGGTGATGCCAAGAAGGGTAATCTAGGAACGTGAACCAGTCTTTGATGGCAATGTTGAGGCCAATCCAAGAAATGAAGAAAATGTATGTGATAATGCTGAAAGAGTTCAGGCTGATGAAGTCCTCTCTGATGAAAATCCGGACCTCTATGAGGAAGCGGATCAGAGACTGAACATGTGGGCCGGAGAATGTGAAACAAATGATATATTTGATCATGTTGCTGCTGAAGATCATAATAGAGAGAGATTAAGGATAATGCAGTCTATTGAAGACGTTGATTCTGTTCTTGGAGATGCCTTGCTTTCGTATGATATATTTGTTGAGTATGTATATGGGATCATGAAAGTCAACAGAAAATGAAAGAACTATGAAGGGCTACAAAATGATAAAAGTAAAAAAGAGCCGAGGAAAGAATAAGGATTTGAAATCGGAGAAGGAAGCGGTTGTAGCAAAGATGATCACACTCTGGTAATGGATAAAGGCACGGTGGGCCTTAAACCACATCTTCCGCCATGAGGACAGCCTGTTGGAACTGCAGAAGCCTAGGAAATAACCTCGTAGTTTAACGTCTTAAGGAGATTAAACAAAAGTTTACTCATGACATCATTTGCCAATTGGAGACGAAGCAGAGTGATGAGCGTGTGAAGGAAGTTTGTTATGAATTAGGTTATGATAAGTTTGTAATAGTCACTCCGAATGGACTTAGTGGTGGTGTAGGTAGCTTTATTATGGTGTAGTGTGCTGTCTATTTCTGTTATTTCCCTTTCTTCTAATCTTTAGACACTTATGTTCAAAGTAATGGATTTGGCTTTTATTTGTTGTGCATTTATGGTTACTCAAATCTATCACTTAGATACATACTATGGGAAGGATTAGAAAGGTTAGCAAATAATAGAAATGGACCTTGAATGGCGATGGGAGATTTTAATGAAATCAGTGGAAATCATGAGAAGAAAGGAGGTAATCTAAGACCGGAAAGCTCTTTTAAAGATTTCAGAAGAATGATGCAAGTGTGTGATTTTAAAGAGTTGAAGTATATTGGAGAACAATTCTCGTGGATTGGAAAGAGACATAAGTATGAGGTTCAATGCTGTTTTGATAAAAGAATGGTTAATAATGATTGGATTTCACAGTTTTCAGCGTCAAATTTAGAGTTTCTGGAATTATTGGAATCAGACCACAGACCATTCATTACAACTATTTCAAGTGAGTTTACTCAAAGGAAGGGTCAGTTTAGATTTGATGGCCGATTGGCTAAACGTCAGGGTTTTAAGGAGAATGTTATCAGAGGATGGAAATAACATATATCTTATACTCATGGCCAGATTCAACAACGATTGACTAAATGTCGTGGAGAGATTATTAAATAGAAGAGATTGAATAAGCTAAATTCTCAGTTAGATATTGCAAGATTAAAACAGAGTTTGGATTGGGCACATATGAATGGGGAGCCGCTTTGAAAAATTTATGAGTTATGTAAGGAGTTATAGAAGGCGTATGTTGATGAGGAAGAGTTTTGGCGTTTGAAAAGTCGACGCAACTGGCTAGAAAAGGGTGAAATATTTTTTTGCAAAAGCTAAAACCAGAACAACAAAAAACAGAGTATTTTTTCTTATTGATGATGGAGGGATATAACAGAGAAGGGATACGAAAATTGCTGAAGTGGCCCATAAATTTTATACAGCTCAGTATAAAACAGAGTTAAGTCATCAAAATAATCATTACTATGTACTCCCTTTGTTTCTAAAAGATAGATGTTTTAGAAAAAAAATTTGTTTAATAAAAATAGATGTTTTTTTGTTTTCTATGCAAAAGTTATGTAACATTTTTTCTTTTGCCCATATTAATTAGAGATAACGTAAAGAAAATAATAATAATTTTTTTTATAAAGTAGAAGTATTTTAGGTTTTGTCAAAAACTTCATAATGTCTGTGCATAACCTTAAAAATTCATCTTGTGGAACGGAGGGAGTATTTAATAGTTTTCAGCCCCGAGTTACAGATGATATCAATACAGAATTAACAAAACCAGTCACAGAAGATGAGATTCAAGAAGCACTTTTTTTATAGGTTCTACAAAAGCTCTAGGACCAGATGACTTTACTTGGGATTTTTATTAACGGTTCTGGCCAGACATAAAATCAAACGAGTTTTTCGAACAAGGAAAGTTTGATAAAGAGGTAAATCATATCAACATCTGCTTGATCCCGAAGATTGTCAATCCGAGATTAATGAGTGATTTTTGATATACTATTCTATGAAATGTGAGTTATAAGATTATTTCCAAAATCATTGTTGCACGGTTGAAAAACCATTTTTCCAGTATTATATTAGAGGAGCCGGCAGCTTTTATTCCAGGATGAGTTATCACGGACAACATCATCATTGCACATGAGTTCATGCATGCTCTTATGGTTCAACGAAGGTGTGCTATATCATACATGGCCGTTAAGACTGACATTACAAAAGCATACGACATGATTGAATGGAATTTTCTCCAGGAGACTTTATATAAATTGAGATTTATTCCCAGATTTATCGAGTGGATTATGTCTTGTATTCGTTTGGTTACCTACTTAGCAATCATTAATGGTGAACCAAGATGTTTGATTCAACCGGAGAGAGGATTATGACAAGGAGATCTCTTTTCACCGTATTTATTCATTTTATGTGCATAAGTACTTAGCCATATGATGAAGTGTGCTGAAGTGAATGGAGAAATTAAAGGAATCAGTGTCAGTAATGGAAGCCCTCCGATTACACATTTGTTATTTGCAGACGATTTGTTATTTTTTTGTCAAGCAAATGAGAAATCATGTCGTGCGATCAAGAATGTTTTGTTGCAATATGAAAGAGCATCTGGTCAGATGATAAATACTAGAAATTATGCTATCACTTTTGGAAAACAGGTACAAGGTGCTGTCAAGACGAGAGTTAGGCGAATGCTTCAAATTCACAATGAAGGTGGTTGTGGTAAATATTTGGGATTACCCGAACAGTTTGGACGGAAAAAAATTGAGATGTTTCAATTTATAGTTGAGAAAGTAAGGGAACATAATAAAGGATGGAGCAACAAATATCTATCTCAAGGTGGAAAAGAAAATTTATTAAAAGCTAGCGACGTTGCGATGCCGGTCTACATGATGAATGTCTTTAAGATACCAAAAGCAATTATTGAAGATATAGAAGCGGTTATGGCTAACTATTGATGGAGTAATTTGAAAGAAAGAAGGGTATGCATTGGGTAGCATGGAACAATTTGTGTCTACCGAAGAAATAGGATTAGGATTCAAAGATATTGAAAAGTTTAATAATTCTTTGTTAGCTAAGCAGGCTTGAAGGGTTATGCAACATCCATAGAGTTTAGTCGCTAGAATTCTTCGTGGTAGATACTTTGTACCAACAAATACTTTGAATGCTAATCGTGGAACACAACCATCATATGTGTGGCAATCTATTATCACATGATGAGTACTCCTAAAACAAGGTTTGAGATATATTTTTGGGAACAGTAGTATTATTCAGATCTGGTCTGACCCATGGGTTAACACACAACATCCTCGGCCACCAAGGATGAGAAGTATTAATCAAAGAAGTCACTTTAAAGTCCATGATCTTTTTGAGAGAAAACATAAAGATTGGGATATTAGAAAAGTACTTGAACTTGTGCATCAAAAGGATGTGCATCAAGAGGATGTGCATCATGTAATTTCATTGAAAATTAGCCAATCATAAAACCGAGACTATTTAGGCTGGCATGGGATGGAATCATGATTGTACACGGTGAAGTCAGGGTATTGATTAAAGACTCACTTGCCATATACTTTACCGTTACAAGCGGCTCCGAGAAATACTATGTTCAAAAGTCACATTTGGACTTTAAATACGGCCCCAAAGATCAAACATTTTATGTGGAGGATGTTATCTAATGTTGTAGCAACATGTGCAGAACTAGATAGATGTTATAATACAAATGGTTTAGTCTGTAAGAGGTGCCTTGCAGGACCAGAGACTACAGAGCACTTGCTATTCGCATGCCCGTTTCCGTTATCACTGTGGAATGTTTTTCAAATCTCGAGATTCAATCTTAACATGCATCACAGTTCCTTGGAAGAGAAAATAAAGTATTTTTGAATATCATAAGAACAAAGAAGTGACACTCATAGTTTCTCATTTGCCACTGTGGATATTATGGTGACTGTGAAAGAATCGTAATCATCTTATTTTTCAAGTAAAGCAGCAACATTGGGGAAAACTTTTACGAGAAAGCATTCAAGATACTGATGAATGGATCAATACTCCTCAACTAAGCAACAGTTCTGCTTCACATAGTATAGGTGCTTCATCAATGCAAAATAATCATATTCTCAAGTGGATCCGGCCAAGTGGAGACTGGATTAAATGTAATTATGATGGGAGTTTTCGAAATATCAATGTTGCATCTAGTGCTAGTTGGGTGATTAGAGACACGATGGATTGTTTTAAAGGGGCTGGTCATGTAAAAGGAAACAGAGTGTCAAGGTCTTCTATATGCTATCAAAATGTTTGGAGCAGAGGTTTTCGTAAAGTAATATTTAAAGGGGATAGTAAAATCCTTGTTGAGATTTTATCATGTAGACAAGCATGCTTTGCCTTATTTAACTGGATTGCCAAAATTTGAACCTGGATTCCTTATTTTTTTAAGAGATTCTTAAGTTTGTTTGGACCTCAAGAAAGACAAACTGCCCAACGAATATTTTAGCAAAAGTGCCTATTGAGGATGATGTCCACTTTAAGATTTATAACTCTGTTCCGATAATGCTATGCATTATGACTTTGTAATATCTGGGTTGAATTAATAAAGTCTATCCGTGTTTTAAAAAAAAATCTCTTCCTCTTTAACTTTTCACTCTGGAAAACAAATAAAAAAAAACCACATAAAATATGTTAGTTTTAAACTCGAAACTGCAAAGATCTGTCCCGGAAGAACGACCATAACTGTAACTCTGATTAATAATCCAATTTTGGTTGTGGGTAGCTCTTTATGTTGTGTATCTCTCCAGAAATATCTTGGTATTACAGATCGACTTCGTTCTGTTCACCTGCGACCAAGTTTTAAAGGAATATGCAAACAATAACAAAAGCAATATAAAACCACGAGCCCATGTGTGTAGACCATGTCAGTTCATGCACAAGCCTACAACAGATCATTGAATAGCAGTGATTTTTTACGTTATTTTTTGGCACAAAAAATGTGGGATAGACCTTCACACCGAGTACTCTCTAGCTCTCCATGCTTACACCAATAGCAAAGAGGATTATACATCCACAAGCACCTATATTGTGTACTTAGGTTCTCATCCCATTTCTTGACCTTCAAATAAGCAAACCAGTGTTGCACAATCATTAACCTAAGCTAAGTATAGGGCCATAGTCTCACTAATGACTGAAATGTGTTGGTTATCTTTGCTTTTTTTTGTAAATATGATGTATATTGAATGAATGATTTAGATGAGAGTACATACATATATATAGCTATATATTCTAGTGTTTATACAAGGACAGTAAATGAGAGTATATCTTGTTTCCTTAACACGCCCCCTCAAGATGGAGGGGACTTGATGACTCCAATCTTGCTTCTTAATTCTTGAAACCGTTGTCGTGACAAAGGTTTAGTAAGTGTTCCTGTTAGTTGGTCCTTTGTGGAGACATGAGATACTCGTAGGATACCAGATAGAACTTGGCCTCAAAAAAATGAAAATCAAGAGCAATGTGCTTCATACAAGAGTGGAAAATTGGATTTGCACATAAATAAGTGGTGCCTACGTTATCACAATAGACGACCAGCAGAGCTGGGAGGACGATACCAAGTTTGGTGAGTAATGAACATACACAACGCAGTTCAGCCGATGCATTTGCCACAGACCTATACTCAGCTTCAGTTAATGAACGGGATACATTATTCTGCTTCTTTGATGACCATGATATCAGATTTCTACCAAGATAAACAACATAAGAATTTGTGGAGATGTAGTCATCAGAGTCACCTCTTCAATCAGCATCCGAGTAGGCATGTAGTGTGAGAGGTGACGTGGCTGAAAGAAATATACCATGGTCTTGTGTTCCAGTGAGATAATGGAGAATGCGCTTGAATGCATTCCAATGATCTTGTGTTAGACGGTGCATGAATTGCGACAAACGATTCACTATGTATGCAATATCCGGATGTGTGAGTGCAAGGTACTGCAAGCTTCCAAAAACCATTCGATATTCTGTAGGATTATAAGAAAGTGAACCTGAGTCTAATGTGAGCTTAGGCGACGTCGGGAGTGGAGTTGAAACAGGTTCTGCAGTGAGCATATTCGTCTTTTGGAGGAGGTCACAAACATACTTGCGTTGCATTAAGTAAAACCCTTTGGATGTTCTTGTTGCTTCAATACCAAGAAAGTAGCTAAGTTCACCTAGGTCTTTTACCGAGAATCTTGTGGCAATGGCACCGAGGATTTGGTGAACGAGACTCCTGTTGTTTCCCGTGATGAGAATATCATCGACATATATAAGAACATAGATAAAATCACCACCTTGTCGAATAACAAAGAGTGATGCATCAGCCAAAGAGTTTTAGAAACCTGCACTTAGAAGAAAATTCTTGAGTTCCAAGTATCAAGTTCTAGGTGCTTGTTTTAGGCCGTATATAGCTTTTCGGAGAGGAAAAATGTGATTGGGCTTGCTTGGATCAACAAAACCCTGTGTCTGAGACATATATACTTCCTCATTGAGTGTTCCTTGAAGAAATACATTGTTGACATACATTTGTCGTATAGACCAGTTCCGTTTAACCACAACATTGAGGACTGTCCTTATTGTCGTCGCTTTGATAACCAGACTGAACGTCTCCGTGAAGTCATGGCCCGGTTTTTTATGAAACCCTTTCGCTACTAACCTTGCTTTATGATGATCAAAGGTGCCACTAGGGAGATACTTGTTGGTGAAGACCCATTTGCATCAAATAATGTTAACATTAGGATCAAACAGAACCAAGACTCATGTACGATTCCTAACATGAGCATCAAACTAACCACTCATTGCGCGACGCCATCTGATACAAGCACGGAATCACACCAAGCTTAGATCACTTGATGATCAAAGAATTCCAAGCTTTGACTCGCGGAAGGTGGAATTGTAGGTAGAGATGGAGGTGATGTTTTGTGATTGACTCTCTCAATCGGTGGGCTTGATTGACTCGCTCAATCGGTGGAGAACTAGACTTGTTTGAATCACACAAACAATCCTAATCCTATAATCTCAAGAATCAAATGAATCTCTCAAATGAAACTTAAAGACAAACTTTAAACAAAGACAGACTTTGAATAAAAAGGAAACTTGTATATTTCTTAGATGATTGAAAGGTGATTTGTACAAAGGACGAAATGAGCTTTATATAGAGCTCTTACATGAGTACTCTAACGTTCTAGAAGGTTAGAAACAAGAAAGAAATCACAAAATTAAATACAAACTAGCCGTTGGACCATTATGAGCAAATCGGGCCAAATAAGGCAAGTTGTGAAGCGCCTTTATTCTTGAAAGCTTAGGTGCGAATTGGTGGTGTCTTGGGACGTCCAGGTTCACTGAATAAGGCTCCAGAATGCACACAAGTGAATAGGAAAAGAGCCGTTGCTGAATGATATCCTTTGGCTCCAATCAAGGCAAATAAGGCAAGCTCGGTTCCAGATATGGGAAGTGAAGGTGTGGGAGGATCCGCCTGATCCTGTGCGTTTTGGTTGAAACAAATACGTGTTGTAGAGTCTCTGGATGATGGGGAAGGTCTCCAGGTCGCCAAAGATACGTTTGAAGACTCCCAAATCCGCAAGACTCCATATAAGGCAAGTCTAGAGTGTTCCGGTTTAGAAATTGAATAACTTCCTCATCTGATATCGGTTTGGTACGAATCCAATTTACTGAGCTTCTATGATGAGTAAAGAATACATACCAAGTTGGTTTGTAACTTAATTCCTTGTGGTTCGGCCGTAATCCTCCAAATAGTAGCCGTTGGTCTCTATCGGGTTCATTGGAAGTCTGCTGACTTGTAACTTGAATAACTTCCTCATGTGAAAAGCTTTTGAACCAAATCAACTTCTCTGTGATTCCTTGATGACTTAATATTGCCTCATTAAAAACCTTTCTAGGTAAACCCATTGGGAAAAACCCTAGACAAGGGAAAAAGAGTGCAACAGTCATTTTCCAACACTGGTTAGGTTGATATGCTTCAATAAAGGCATATATGTCTTTGGTACGCTCAGGCTGGTTCTCTCCAAAGGTATTGGTCGTCTGGTTGATGTCTCCTCCATGCTCCTTGATTGATGGTGACTTGATGTCCTCATCATATCTCATCTTTCAATGCCTCACTCACAGTTAGGGGTTCAGGTGGTATGTTGGTAAAAGAGACGGCATGGCTTTGTTTAGTTTTTGGCTTGGTAATGTTATTTTTGGCTCTTCTTTCCATGGAATGGTGATTTTGGTTGGCTGGTGGTGGCTGTTGAGGTTGAGGTGGAGCTGGTTCAGGGGGAGGAACCGGTGGTATAGGGACTGTCGGTGTGGTGTTGGATGGGGTGTTTTTTGTGGCGAAGGTATTGGTGTGTCTTGGGCCTGAGAATTAGGTTAATGTTCATGGGCCTGGTCTGGTCGTAACGGTAGTATAGAATTTTGGGCATGAACATCAGGGTTTAGGGTGGTTTGGGTTTGAACGGAGAGCAATAAACTCACCACTGTTATCCGAATATAAAGTACCAATTTTGTGTGTGAATCGGTTTTCAACAAGGGATTTGAAGCGGATAAAGGTTTCTTTGACATCAGATTTTGCTTTCAGAGGATATAGCCAAGAGTACCTAGTATAGTGATCAACAAGTATAAGATAGTACTTGTAGTTGTCTTGTGAAACTATGGGAGATGTCCACACATCACTAAAGATAATCTCTAGAGGATGCGAGGAGACAAATGTAGATGCAGAAAAAGGTAGCCGGTGGCTTTTATTAAGAGAGATGTAACATCCACAATCCAATAATGGGGGTGTAATTGTTGAATTCAAAAGTGAGGGGTGGATTTGTTTAAATCCAGAAGTTGCAGTTGGGTTTAATTGTTAATTTTTGAAGTTTGGGGCCAATTGGTGATTTCAGAAAATTAGGGGTTAAACTGATCGAATTGGAAGTTTTTCGTTTGGGTTAAATTTATCGGATTGAAATTTTGGGGTCAATTGCGAAAGTAGCAGATAATTAGAGGACTGTTCGCTGTATTAAGCAAACTTGTTATATATATACGTGTATCGTCGAGCACCAAAACCTAGCCGCCTTTGTGTGAGAAGATCGAGTCATCACTCCTTCTCTCCCTATCACGGTAAGCTCTCTATCTTTCTCTCTCTCTCTCTCTCATTTTGGTGCGGGTTGGGGGGGGGGGTTTGGACGTGTTGTTCGGTGGTGGTGATCGGACGATGGCGTGGTGGAGATCAGAATTCGACGTGGTGGTGGGGAGTGACCCACGGAGATGTTGAATAGCCTGGTTGATCGGTGGGGCGTGATCGGATGTGGGTTGTTGAGGTTGAGGTGTTACGGTGGCATGGTGATGAGTTTCAGAGGATGATGTTGTGCGCGAGTCACGGCGGAGACGTGACGAGGTGGGGTTTGCGAACGATGGCGAGGTTGATGAATGTGGAGTTGTGAGTGGCGTGTTGATGGAGTGGTGTCGTCTGGTTGCCGAGATCGGAGACGAAGAAGATGATCGGCCGGTTTAGTTGGGTTGTCGATTTAATGTGTTGTTTTAGATAATATTATTTTTATTATTTTAATATTAATTAATAATATTTTAATATTATAATTAATATTATTTTAATAAATATTAATATTATATGTCCCAGTTAGTTTTGGTAAATAGGTATTTAGGATTTCTGGAAGTTTCATAAGTCGTCAAACCTTACCCCGGACATATCCCGAAGTTTTCAAGGTGAGTACTTGCGTGTTAGAACCATATTTAGTCATAGGACTCGGGTGGTCGTGTTTAAGTGATTGAGTGTGTTGTTGATTGTTGTTGATTGCGTAGAATTGCATGGTGTTGCATGTATTTTTATATAGCGTTGTTTAGCTAATATTGGTGTTTGTTTGCTGGTAGTTGGGTGCCTCATTCAATATCTTTTATACTGAGATATCTCATTGTGTGATGCAGGTAAAGATTGATTCTTACTAGAGCTCGTGGGACCAAGGCTGCGAGAATGGATGACATGACCAGAGTCGGGGTTGACTTTATGTTGATTTTATTGTTTATTTATTGTTGAGGTGGTGTCGTTGATAATTTGCTTCCGTTAAGTTGCTAGATTCTATTTATTTATTTAATTAGTGAATTTAATAAATAAATTGTCTAAGTTGTTAGAGAATTTTAAAATTTGCTGTTTCCGCGCGGTTTCTGAGTTAGTAAACCGCTTTCGGTTTAGGGTTTCCGGGACGGGTCGTTTCAAGAGAAATCTGAGCAGAACAAATGAGAAGCTCTAGAATCTGAGCAAGACAAAGAAAAACGCGAGCCCATGTTCTTAACTATTGAAAGAGAGGGATGGCCTAGGCAATGATGCCAACTAGAAAGGGTGGACTTTGGTTAAGAGGAAGCAAAAAACAAAGAGATAACAAAATTTGAAGCTGGTCACTCGTAGAGATCACCCTTGGTTTATCCTTGGAGCAATGGGATTCATGTGTGAGATCCTTTACCTGAAAATGTGCGGGAAAAAATTCAACAGATACACGGTTAGCATTACAAAGACGGTAAATAGATGTAAGGTTCTTTTTAATATTTAGGACAGAAAGGACATTGGTGAGGTTGATATGGCATGATGGTGAAGGGAGAGAGAGAGAACCAGCGTGAGTAATCGAAAGACAAGAATTGTCGCTAAGAAGAACCTCATCACCTCCATTGTACGGATGTAATGCAAGATTATTGAGATCGGACGTGATATGATGCGTAGCACCACTATTGGTGTTATACAGAGTGGGGAGAAGAACCATATTGGCATGTGGTTGCCACAGAGGTTGTTGATGCTGAGTGGAGCCATAGGATCAACTCTGAAAATTTGCAGCAAACTGAGAACAACGCTTCATGGAGTGACCTTGGACACCAAAAATTTAACAACGACCAAGGTAAGGCTTCGGGGGACGAGGACCAGATCGTTATTGTTGGTGTTGCTGCCAGTTTGGAGTGGAGGGATTGTGGTAGTTGTTGTTGCAGAAGGGTGGACGTGGGGAGTTGTATTGATTACCTCAAGGATGATATGTGGAGGCAGCATTGGCCGACACCAGAAAACCTACTTGTGATGGTGACATATGAAGAAGCTTTGCTTCATGATTCAAAAGCTTCTCCTGAAGCCCAGTAATGGTCGGTGGAGCATCCCGACCCTCCATGGAATCAAAAACGGACTTGTACTCCTCTGGAAGTTCTTTAAGAATGAATTCAACCTGGTCTTTGTGATCCACAATTTTTCCTAAAATACCAAGTTGATCAACGCGGGTGACAATACCTTGGACGTAGACTTCGATAGTCTTGTCTCCTTTGGTCCAGTGTTTGAGCTGATGCTTGAGTTGTTTGATATATTTTCATGGCTTGGCTTGCCATAAGTTGCTCCAAGAGTATTCCACACATCGTTGGATGTGACAGTACAAGACAAGAGAGGCTGGATGTTGATCGATATAGCACCAAGGATGGCACTATAAATCAAGGAGTCTTGGCATTTCCACTTCGCGTGCTCCGGGTTGGGTTGAACAAGACCTCCAATCGTGACTGTATAAGATGGTGCTAGTTTGGATTTATCAAGGTATTCAGCCAAATCATAGCCATCTAGAAGAGCATGGATCTGCTTGCTCCACATGAGAAAGTTTGTGGTGTTGAGCTTGGTGATATTGGTCATGTTGATGTGAAGGGCTCTTGAGAGTAGGTGTTGTATGTATCAGTGACGGCAGCCATTGAAGTAGAAGAAGAGAGAAGATGTGAGTGATGGAGATTTGAGAAGGAGTAAGAAGACGAGAGATATTTGAGAGGCAGCTGGGAAAAAAAATTTGATTTCTAGGTCTAGGAAATCGATGGCTCTGATACCATGTAAATATGATGTATATTGAATGAATGATTTAGATGAGAGTACATACATATATATAGCTATACATTCTAGGGTTTATTCAAGGAGAGTAAATGATAGTATATCTTGTTTCCTTAACATTTCTGAGCTTGGAATTCAAGTCACCACTCAGCCGGCAATCTACTATGATAATATTGGTGCAACTTATCTCACCGACAACCATGTCTTTCATCCAAAGATGAAACACATTGCCTTAAACTATCACTTTGTTAAGCAATTTGTTCAAAATGGTCATGTTCATGTCTCTGCTGCAGATCAGCTCGTCAATGCTCTTACTAATCCCTTACCTCGAGCTCGTTTTCACAGTTTTTTGTTCAATATTGAACTCACCTTCTGCGACCGTCTATCTGGAAGAGATGTGATAGGATATAAAATATATTAAATCAAATCCTCTAATTGATCAAGTCACCAACAATATAATATCATAGTTATAACTATTGTATATTACATTCTTTGTATAAAAATTAACTAGATCATTCTCTGTAATATATGAACAGAGTTGTAGTTATCTAATATTATCATCGAGTTATACAATCCAGTACTATCAGTCTCCTATTGTAAAAAGAGAATTTAATGAAAAAATCTCTCAATTTTGGCTCTATCTATTTTTAAACCCTCAGCTATCGTTTTAGTAAAAAATCTCCTCAACTTTAATCAGTTAATAGACTTAACCCTCCGTAAACCATTTCTATTTACCGTGACAAAATGTTGTTTTAAGGACATAAAACATCGACGCGTTTGTATTTTTTATAGAAACATTTTGAATTGTAAACTTGTGGTTTCAGTTTCATGATTTTATTGTAAATTTTGAATGGTTTAGTTTGGTGTTTAGACGCTGTAAAAACAAATAAAAGACACAAAAACGTGAACATATATCCAACAATTCCATCTGTTCAACAGTATTTTGTTTCAAGAAATCGACAAAAAAAACCCATCAACATTGTTTAACAAAAAGAAAATTAATAGTCCTAAGAAGTACTAAACATTGCAACATAAGAAATTACGGATATCTTAAAGTATACACTACCCCAACATTAACTTTGAAAAGAAGATTGTGTTGGCTCAGTGGTAGAGTTTTTTTCAGCCACAATATTCTGTTTTTTTCTTGGTCTTCCTTAAAGTTTGTTCGGTGGGTTTAGTGCCGCTTTATGCTTGCATGAACGTCTGTTGTGTCCAATTTATTGACAGTTTCCACAAGTCTGCAAATGAAAAAAAAAAACAGATACGTAGAGAACTTGAAATGGAAAATTTTCAAAACCAATAGTGTTCATTGTTCTTGGGTCTACCATTTAAACTTTTTCATATGCAGAAGGAATTTTCTCTCATTACTTTGTTGTTGTTTGGGTCTAGTTGTTTGTTTATATTATCTGTATCGAAATCAATGTGAGAACACCGTAATAATCCAATGAATTTGACTTATCTCAACATCCTAGAACAATCGAACCAGTACCTCTTGCTATCTATAACTTCTGCTCTCACTTTTCGTTTAACATTTTTGGAATATCTTAGGTTTTACAGTTTTAGGATTTAAGGATTTTTTTTTGTTTTTTAGGGATTTTAAGGTTAAAATACTTAAAAAAAAGTGTATTTGATATTATTTTTGATTAAAAATCGTGTTGTTTCTATGAAAAATATAAACATTTCAACATTTTATGTTTTTAAAACAACTTTCCGTCATGGTAAACGGAAACGGTTTACGAAGGATCAAATATATTAATGGATTGAAGTTGAAGATATATTTTATTAAAACAATAATTAAGGGTTTAAAAATGAATGGAACCAAATTTGCAGTGTTTTTTTTTCCATTAAATTCTCTTATTAAAATAATTTAACTCTATACATCCGAATGATCCGATCAATATAAGAATGCAAAAACGTATTATACTATTACATCTGATTTTAACTTCGAGAGTGGTTGTAAAAAATGTGCCATTTGGAGATATAAAACAAACAAATGAGTGAGTAACAGAGGGAGAATAAAAGAGGCTGCGAGTGTGGAGTCATGTGCGGAAACCGCGTGGAAAGACGTCTTAAGGAGACAATCACGTCCCCTGTTTTTTACGTACTTATCCATCTCCATCTGTTACCAGCCTGTTTCCCACTTTTTATCCTTTTTTCTTCAATTGTTATTTATTTTTCTCACAACTTTATATAATTGAATGAGTAACATATTTATTCTTGGAAGTATAATCAATTGAATGATCTAATTTCTGGCGGCAACCACATTTATTTATATATTAAAAAAAACTCAAAATAATCTATATGTAATTTGTGAAGAAAAACATGATTAGATTCGTAATAGAAAACTGCATCTACCTTGTTGTGTGAAATAAATATTTAGATTGTGATGAACTAAAAATATAGTTTGACTTGATTGTTATCATTATCACTATTAATATTATTGTTTTTTTTTACGACAAAACAATATTTAATTAATAATAAATCAAGATTACAAAATCAATATTCAAAAACTTCTGAAATTTTTTTTATTACATAAGCAGATATATGTGTCATATACTGAAGACAATAACAACATGATAAGTGAATTTGACGATGCTTTCCGAAGTAAAGGTTTATTTGTGAATGGTAAATTACGTCCGTTATTTTCATTATCTGTATTTGATTTTCTTTTAAAGCAAATTGCGTGGTTGGCTAGCCACTCTTGGCTAAACTTCAAAGTTCCACACAACATCCTAAAACCCAATGATTTTGTATGAAATTTTGATTCTACAATTAGATACCAATGCTTCCGTATCTAAGACCTTTTAACAGGGTTTGGCTTTGAATTTTTTCTCCCATTATATTCGTCGTTTGTCTTTCGCTTCTTCCATGGTGGTACCATAATCCCCATTTCGAGCCTTTTATTGAATTTGTAATAAGCGATGCATCTTCATCTCAATGCATCCACCTTCTCCATGGCGGCTTCCATGGTGGTTGTTTCCACAATAAAGCAGTGAGAATTTCATCATGAAATTAGACCATCATATAGAAGTCATTTGAAGTTATATCAAACGGAAAAAGACCACCAGAAACTGTCAGAATATTACCACATATTATCAACACATAAACTGTCGGATGAGAACTCAACTCTCGATTGGAGAAATTGAGAGAAACCGCCGTCTGACCCATTGTAAGAGCAACGTCGTCAAAAGCATTACCGGCAACAATGAAAGGACTGTTGCCAGAGGTTGAAAAAAGCCATCGTAGACCAGTGAAAACCATGATGAGAAGAAACGATGTGAACAAAACCGATTTCTCAATCACCATTACTATCATGAACATTAAATCTGAATCACCACCATAAACCGCACCAAACTTTGATGGATCACTCAGAAACGGTAAAAAAACAAGAACGGTAACCGCCACATTTGTTAAACGGACTTGAGGGAGAGAACAATTACGGTAGATCAAGACAAAGAACAAACAGAAAAATATGCTAGGAAATAGAAAAGTTATTTTATTAAATTTACGACAAGAGAAGGGATAAAACGTGCTGGATCTTCCATGGATTCATCAAAGGCGATGAATCGCCCTTAGAATCGCCAGGGAGAGAACCCGACCGTTACTTACTTAAATTCGTTTGTCAGTTAATATTATTGTTCTTATTATTAGTATTATTATCATTGGTTATTATATTATTAATGTTTATATAGAGAATTGAAAAAAAAAAATTCCGAGTTTTACAAAATTTAGGGATTTGTTTAGTTTCTGTTTGGAATACTCTAGATATACCCATTAACCAAAAAAAAAAATCTCTATCATGAAAGAAGGTATACCAAAAAAATAAAAGTAATAGAACAAGTTGGTTTTGATTTAATTAACATAATGGAAGGAATAATACTAGAATTCTATTAAAAATAATTAAAAAGTTGGTAGCTAGGCCTATAAAAGGCAGATCTCAAGAAAATAGAGAGTTCATTCTCGGATAGGAACTAACCATCATCGCAGACTAAAGAAAGGCAAAGAAAATAATCATGAAGATAATTGTCGTCATGTTCTTTGTAGCCTCACTTCTTCTAATCACTTCGTCTATTGCTTCCGCTACGGTCTCAGGTTTGTTAATCTCCTCAAGACTCTTCACTTCTTGTTCTTTCTTTCCCCATATATTTCATCTAATAGACTTAGGTTATATTTTGTTTCTTTATGTTTTCGTTTTCATTAGATATTTACAAATAATAGTTTTTTTTGGTTTAACAATTTACAAATAATAGTTTTTTTCTGGTTTAACAATTTAAAAATAATAGTTAGAACATCATAACATGCAAACGCAACTACAAAATTCATTTTTATGTTTTAAAACAATAATGGCTTAGTTGAACTTCTTAGTTAAATCATGAAAAACCTTAGCAAAATAAAGTGAACTAAATCTACATAGTCTAGGATGCAAAATCATGAAGGGTATGTACACGAATTCGTTGAAATATATATATTTTTTTGATAAAAGGGTTAAATGCAAAAAAACTCCCAAGTGTCCTTGATTCCACTTTTCTCCGACCAAAGATTTAAATTAATAAATAAAAGAAAGATTCATTGAACTGGATCTTTTGTTTTTTGAGTTTCTTATAGTTAATTGTAATTGTAATTCCCAGTGTTTATTTATCAAATAATCAAAGCTATCTATTAGTCTATATGTTTTAAAACAAGTATACTTTTAAGATTTGGATGTTGTTTCATGTAGAATGTTTTTTTAATATTTTCAATAATTGTTTTTTAAAATCCTAGTCAAGAAAAGTTGTTAAGAAATTAGTTGGCTAATGATGATATTAATGAAGGATATAATGTATAGTTTCAATATGCGCAAAAAGAATTTAAGCAATAATGAATCAAATATATTATAAATAAATATATGAAGTTAAAAAAAAAATATTATAAATAAATATACTGCATGAGATCTGCTCAACCGATATAAGTAATTGGATCGAGAAATATTTGTTCTAAATACCTTTTTTGGTAATCCAAATTTGTATTGTAATAATGAATGAGGGTTCTATTAGGAGATAAAGGAGATGAACGTGTTTGGTAAAATAATTATGATGGAGTCGGGACAACTTTTACGAGGTTTTTAAAAGACTGCCTAATGTTAACGTGTTAGGTTCATCACGTGCTTCAACTACTTCCTTGTCTGCGTTTTTTCTTACAATAATAATGGAACAGATAATTTGTCCTCAACAACATTTTTTTTTGGATAAAATTTGAATGCTCAAGAACTTACATGTAAATATTTGCAAAACATTGTACGTTAACAAAACTTTCTTGAATTTAACTTACAAAAGGATGAATGGTATACTCTATCAAATTGTTCAAGATTGGCTTAGTTAAATCAAATAATTAAGGATTGAGATATAACCAATGTAGGACTTGATATTTGATTCGTCCAAAGCAAATACTTGCGATATGAAGTGCTCCTTCAAAATCTGATTACTTACAAGTAATTTGACCCGACTTATTATTTACCAAATAATTTGATCCGGCTTGGTTTTTAGTTACTTGAACTAAAGTACTTGAGTTTCTTAGGCTATAATGAGAATAATATTTGGGCTGACATTCAATTATTGGGTTTAAAAATAATTGGGTTTAATGGGCTTTTCGTATTGTTAGGTAAGAGACTTAGTTTTATTTGAGATAAAAATAAGTGAAGTAATGAGTATAAGTAATTATTGTATCAAATATAAAATTTTTTAGGATATTTGATACTTGACACTTACAAATAATAGAATTATCTTACTTGTTATCCGACTTGACTATAACGAGAATTTGAATTTTCAAGCCAGGTACAAGCCGAGTACCGTATACAAGGCGGGTAACAAGTAATGCCCAGACCTAGCGAAAACCTCTATATATATATATCATAGAGTATGATAACATAATGTTGGAGGAATATGAAGGTTTTGAAAGAAGTTTTTGTGATGGTGGTGATGATTATGCCCGTCATGAAGATGATGGTGATGAGAAACTTATGTTATCTGCTTGTTGCAAGCATCTTGTGATCAGAGATTTGGCTATAAGGGTTCTACATTCCATCGTGTCATCAAAGATTTCATGATTCGGGGAGGAGACTTTTAGAAAAGGCAATTTGAGTTACGATTGTCTCTTTTATTTGGAGATCATTGGCTTTAGAAGTTAGAACAACTGTCCTTTTCCTTGTTTCATTTTTGGATCTTCTATATAAGTTATATATGGACTGGAGATTATAGTTTCAACAGGGAACATATAAACCGGTTCTGGGATATTGTGAGTGCTAAAACTCACAAGTAGTAATTTGGATGTGTTAAGAACGATTTAGGGGGCTAGATTCTCTTCGAGACAAATACTCTTAATAATTGAACGAATCAAAAAAGATTTTATTGATATTTAATCAGAGTTACAAAGGAGATAATGAGCAAAGAATATAAAGTGGGAGCTCTCGGCGAGAGGTCGTAGTGTCGGTTCTAGGTTAAAAACAAGATGGTCTTCCTCCTTGCCTTAGCTCACCTTAAATAGTCCTCAGCTCAACCTCCTTCGCGTATCAGCCGCAGTCTTGTGCAGCTGTCCCGAGATCTCCTCCGCTAATCGCGCAGCCGCAGCCCGGTGCTACTGTCCCGAGATTCTCTCTGATTCTTTCTATCCACCTTTGACTTGGTATGCTGACGAGCTGCAAGAGCCTAACTGACGAGCTGCAGGAGCCCAACTGATGAGCTGCGGGAGCCTGACTGATGAGCTGCAGGAGCCCAACTGATGAGCTGCCATGCTTGGCTCGTGCATGAACATTATTAAATTTGGGCTAAATTTTTTGTCTTTGGCCCACTAGCCAACAAAGCTATCTCAGGCTTTGCTTATCTCCAAGTCCACTTACAGCTTGGGCATTATCTGTAGCCGGGATATGAAATTCGGGTACAACAATTTCCCCCCAGCCTTTCGAGTGAGAGTATGAACTCGAGAGGTGGATATTCTTGAGTGTTCACGTGGCAAAGTTAAATCCTGACTCACGAGGTCCTTTTTGGAGGTGGACTGCGGCAGCATGTACTGAGAAGTGAGTTGTGGGAGCTTATCTGTTTTATATGCGTGCTGGCATCTTGTAATAGAAAGTGGAGTGCGAGAGCCTGATTTATCTTTGGGGGGGGAATAAGTTCCCAATGATAGGTAGGATCGTGATACTGGATAAAAAATATGTAATGTTTCTGAGTTATAGTTGATAGTTTTGTTTAAAATCAAAATAATGAGCTGTTGAGCGGAAAGTCATCTAGACTATAAGTCAAGCTGTTGAGCGGAGAGCTGCCTAGACTGTGAGTCAAGCTGTCGAGCAGAGAGCTGTTGCGCTGTCATGCCGTGTTTACGTTCTCTTGCTAAGCTGAGCTCATACTGCGTGCAAAAATATTTGTATTTTTGATGAGAGGTGGCCGCACTCGTATGTTCGAGCTGCCTACGTACCCAGTCAAGGGATCAAGACATAACGTAGTTCAATTATTATTTTTTTAGACTACCCTGAATCATCTCGTTATTGAGATGTTCATTTTTGGGATGAAAAGTGCGGTAGAACCCAAAAACCGAGACGTCGGCATGGACTACGACTTCGATCCCGTAAGTGAGAGAAAACAAAATCTTGTGAGTCGTCTTCCAAGGTATAGTCTTACATGTCCGAAGGACTCGTTTTGGGTTCATGGCCTTTTTTGTTTGCGGCTGCTAGTTCTATCTCTATTTGGATGAAATATTTGGCACGGTGTAGCGTGTCATCAATTGAAACGGGTTGTCATACTGTTATCTCTTCACAGAATCTAGTATCTAGCCTTAATCCATTTTGTAGAGCCGATATGGCTATTGCGTCTTTTAAATTCACAATTTGAGATTTGATCTCTTTGTATTTGGTTATGGTTTTAGTGGGTTGTTAGGCTCTTGGACTAACTTCCAGAGGTCAGCCTCTGAGACTTTCATTTCCATGAACATATTGTATTGTTTTAAGAATCCGAAGGCGAGTTGGTTAAAGTTATCGAAGGAGTTTTCCTCTAGATTTACGAACCATTCTAAAGCGGGTCCAACGAGGTGTTCGGCGAAGATACGACAATATCCTGGTTTGATTTCTTCGTTAACCAGGTGCGAGCGTGCTATCGTGAAACTGAATAACCTCAAGTGAGCCCGTCGGTATATCCTCCCGTTATACTCAGGGAGTTTTAATTTCCCGAAGTCGCAGAGATGGGCTGAGGTGATCCTGTTGTTAAACAAAGTATGCCTCGTTTCCACTATTACCTGATCGATTCTGGGTGCCGCGCTGATGGCAATATGCATAGCGGAGCGTATATGCCACATATTAGCGTCGTTCAGAGATGCGTAATCTCGAAATGATTCGAAGTCAATAATTGTACTCGGGTTGCCCCTAGTATTATTAGTTTGTTGTTGTACATCTGCATGTGGTAGCTGCTGTTGCTGATCCATTGTCCCGGACACCAATGCAAAGGCAGGGGCATCTGGTAGGCAGTTGCTAATGTTCAGGACGTAATTCCATAGAGGTCTGCCAGATTCTTGGCTGGTCATCATCGGCGGTGGTGATGGTAGTCTTGTTACAGACGACATCCCGTTCGCTACCGATGTTTGGTTCCTGAATAAAGGTGTATGTGTTACAAGATGAGAAAATACCAGTAGTGTTCTGACGTTCGTTAGTGTCACGAGTTGCCCTGCTGTGACTGATGGACCAATTGGTGAAAAATCAAGAGCAGTTCGTGGGAGAGGACTGGAATTTAGCATGGGACCTCCGGTGAAAATGGGAAGTCAGCTGGAGGTTGATGGAGCATCTGGTCTAGAAGACTCGTTAATGCGATAGATGAGATCTCTCCCTTGTTGTTCGATATGCTGAGAAAGGGCTTTGTTCGAAGTTTCTTGGAGGTGGGCACTTTCTACCAAAGATGTGAGCATCATGCAGATTTCTGCTAGGCTGTCTACCGGTTTCAGGGGTTTCGGCAGGCGCTCTATTGTTCTGATAGGTTGGTTGTGCAGTATTTTGCACTTTGTTGCGGATCCATACCGCTGATCGTCCCATGAGGGAATTTTGACACGGCGGCCCGGCACCCGCAGTTAGGTTTCGGGGCGTTGCTGCAATGCCAACTAGGTTGTTATCTTGTTGTGTTATAGTGACCGGTGGTGCCATAGCAAGTCTAGTCACGTTTACGCATGGTGCCAGATTCGTGGTAGCAATTTCGCTAGGATTTGCATTAGTAAAGCTCACGTTTATTGGAGTAGATGCGGGTCGCTGACCCGGTTTGATGATAGCGGGTTACAGTTCCACAATTGGCAGCACCTCGACCTCCTTCGCGTCTCAGCCGCAGTCTGGTGCAATTGTCTCGAGATCTCCTCCGCGAATCGCACAGCCGCAGCCTGGTGCAACTGTCCTGAGATTCTCTCCAATTCTTTCTATCCACCTTTGACTCGGCATGGTGACGAGCTGCAGGAGCCTGCTGATGAGCTACGAGAGCCCGATTGACGAGCTGTGGGAGCCTGACTGATGAGCTGCGGGAGCCAGACTGATGAGCTGCCGTGCTTGGATTGTGTGTGGATATTATTTGAATTTGGGCCGAATTGTTTGTCTTTGGCCGCTAGCCAACAAAGCTATCTCAGGCCTTGCTTATCTCCAAGCCCACTTACAGCTTGGACATTATCTATAGCCGGGATGTGAAATCCGGGTCCAACAGATATGCAGTTAGTTGCGGATCTCTTCTGTATATGCCTCATCCATAACGTATTACTTATTCCATTATATTGAAATATAAGCCTAATTTTCGAGCAGGGAGCTGGAGGTGCAAGTCTATATGGCTGGACATTCAAGGATGATAATTTCAAATCTAAGTCTATCATGATCTCTCCTTTAGTGTTTCATTTCTTTTCCATTATGCCTATACAACTTCACTACATACGATTTCAATGTTGTGGTAAGTAAATGTTTTTAATACTCTGAAAATATGATTTTTACGATTATATCTTTTTACAAAGTTGCATCTATTCATTTAGAGTTGTCTTTTCAAAATATTTTGTTAGCATTTTTTCATCACAACTTTTAGCTCCAATAGTTGTGTTTTTTATAAACGGTTATCTCTTTAAATGTTCATGTTTTTTTTTTGTTTGATGAAATGTTAAATTTATTTGAAGGAACTGAATATTTACTTGAAGGGGAAAGAAACAAAGACAATAGCAAGACATATATAATATTAAAGCACAAAACTACTTCCTCCTAGCTTTGAAAGTGCAGCCACTGGTCCATTAGTTTCACGAACTTAGAGTCCGTTGGGAACCATAATGACAAAATCCGAGATTGTATTGATTCGCCAATGGCGTGAGAGAGCTGTTGGGTTGTACGATAAGGCATGAGATGCTTGCGACCATTCCTCTCTCTCCAATGTGGTAGAGAGTTGTTTGGAAAATGAGCCGAAGCAAAACAATGTCTAAGGTATTGTGTTTTCCCGAGGTCAAGCATCGAACAGTGTGGTCCCAGTCCAGTGTGATGTGATTCTGAAGAAGCTTTTTGCAATGATTCATCCAATTTGTAAAAGAGAAAGGGCAAGCGAAGAAGAGATGGTCACGTGTCTCTTATGGCTCCCCACACAACAAATGCGGTTGATCAAAGCTCTAGGTGCGCATGCGTGATCCCGTGGGTAGAATGTTACGAACTGCGAGCCATGTGATAAACGAGAATCGAGGAGTAGCTTAAGGAAACCACGTTAGCTTTTCTACCCGAAGGTTCAGTCTCTCGAAAGTGGAAAGCCGTACGTTTTATTTGGCCGAGAGGGCCAAGAAACTAAACCAAACGGAACCAGTTTACCCGCTGCCTTTTACTTTGAATCTCTTCCCAGGTTTGCTTTGTGGAGAAGTCTAACTTGTATTCCAATTCCTTGTGACGCCAAAGAGGAGTGTCGGGTCCTGCCGCTGATGAAGGAGGTGGAATAGCTTGTAACTGACCGATGAGAGCCTGCAGAGCTGGACCTCTCCTACGGCGTAAGAACCATCTTTTGTTTGAATAAGCCTCAAAAACTGTGACATACCTGGGATCAAGTATCTCTTTACCCAAGCTATCCACAACGAGTTTACCGATGAGAGTAGCTGCCAGATCAGCTTAAGCGCATAAACCTTTGAAGATTCCCGTAGGTTTCGAATGCCCAATCCTCCTTCTTTGTTTGGTGAGCAGACGTCTGACCAAGCCACTTTCGCTTTCGAATGATCAAGAGGGGAATCTGACCATAAGAAGTTCGAACACATGTTGTCTATGGCTTCGAAGCAACTCTTAGGCTACTGAAAAGCAGAGCACCAGAAGTTGATAATACTCATAATTACTGACCGAATGAGCTGGAGTCATCCCGCATAAGAGAGTTGATTAAAATTGATTAAAGTTGATTAAAATTTCTTAATACTTATCTAAAGATAAATAGATGCAACCGTAAAATACTTAAAATTGATTAAAATTTCTACGGAAAAAAGGGTAAAAAAACTCTGACCTTTTTCAAAAACATTAAAAAAACCCTCAACTTTTTTGTGGGGTTTTAAACCCTCACATTTTAATAAATGGTGAAATAAACCCTCAATATTATCAAACCAATAAGTACATCATTATATTAAAATCTAAATAAATAAATAAATTTTGATTTAGGATTTATTTTGAGAAATTTGAGTTTGTGATTTTTTCCCCAAATTTGAGTTTTCTAACTAAAATAGTATTATAGATTAGCACATTCCGTGTTTTGATTCGAATTTGTTCGAACTTTTCGTTTTGAATAACTAGCTAAAAGTAATTAATAATGTCGCTTTTTGAAATATTTTTAAGTTATACTTTAAATATATCTTAATTTTATGTATTTAAATTAAAAATATTTTGGTGTGGAAATTTATATACTTTCATAAGAATATAATTTTTCTGTTTGTTTTCATATTAATAAGTTTATGTGACTAAATAACTGGATTAAACCGAATAAAATTCATATTTGATAATACTCGATAAAATTTATTTTCATACTATAGTCAAATTCATAAAATTCATATTCAATATATGAATTTCGTAAGAATTTAATTATTCTATTAACATAAACCATCAACATTATTAAGATATTTCTTTTTGTAAAACTTGTATGCATGAAATCTTTTTCAGCGGATAATCATAAATATGTGTTTTTTTTTCAAATTATTAAACTATTGTCGTAAATAAATTAAAATTATGAAAACTGCTGTATATGTTAAAATATTCCATATGTTAAATAAAAATTAGAAAAAATAGTAATGTACTAAATCAATTAGGAAAAAAAATAAAAAATCCAAAAATGTTAGAGAGTAAGTGATAGCTTAAGAAAATATTAACACCAGCAAAAGCAATATTAACATATCTTATATACATGTATATTTTTATTTAAAAAAATGGAAAAGAAAAAGTAAATGACAATTATTTTAAAACAAATAAAAATTACAAGAAGTATGAACAGAAAATTATCGGAATGGTCATTTACAAATAAAAAGAGAGTGATATAAATGTTAAGAGAAATAACTGCTGTTTAAAAAAAAGACCATGACCGGCAAAAGAAATAATAAAATATATTATGTACATATCTATTCGCAGTTGAAAAATAAAAAAATAAAAAGAAAATAAAAATCAAGAAAAGTTTAAAAAGTTTAAAAACAAATAAAAATTAAAAATATTTATTGTATTTGCTATTTGTAAATTTTAAGAACCAAGCAAACGACATAGATTCAGAGAAAATCTTACATATGTAAATAGATTTAAATTAAAAAAATACAAATATGAAAAAATAAAATCATATGAATATGCTAATAAATGTTGAACCGAATATGAATTTATGTTAATAAATGTTTATTTTGTTTCGTCACACAAACTTATTAACATGAAAACAAACAAAATTATTTTTATTATTATAAAAGTACATAAATTTCTACACCAAACTATTTTTAATTGAAAAACATAAAATTAAGATATATTTAAAATATAACTACTTTTAGTTAGTTATTCAAAAAGAAAAATTCGAACAAATTCAAATCAAAACACAGAATGTGCTAATCTATAATAATATTTTTGTTAAAAAAACTCAATTTTGAGAAAAATAAATCACAAACTCAAATTTAGAAAATTTTTTAATAACCCAAATTTTATTTATTTATTTCTAATTTAATATAATGATGTACTTATTTTTTTGTAATAGCTAGGGTTTATTTCACCATTTATTAAAAGGTGAAGGTTTAAAAACTCACAAAAAAGATTAGAGTTTTTTAATGTTTTTGGAAAAGGTGAGGGTTTTTTTACCCATTTTTCTAATTTCTACATTATTATAATCATTCCAAAAATCTTTAGTTAGATCAAGAATTTGAGGAACTACTTCAAACTTAAAATGATGTATGTCAATAAATAGAATAACGTTGGATATTGAAATTCAAATTATTTAGATCCATCATAAAACAAAAAAATCTGTGTCAAAGAAAAGAAGTTTGGTAGTTATCTTAAAAACAAATATATAGAATTCAAAAGATATGAACATTACAGTTGAATGGGGGTTTGTTCGCATAGTTCTTCAAGCTATGCACTTGCCGGAGCTATTTATTAGCTGGATTCTAGTGTGTATTTCTACGGCAGCATTCTCTATCTCGGAAAATGGTGAGTTGGAGGGCTTCTTTGGCAGTTCTCGGGGTATTCAACAAGGCTGTTCTATATATGTCTCCGTATCTGTTTGTTATTGTAAACAGTGTCTTATCTTGTCTCATCAACAAAGCAGCGGAAAGGGGCACAATAGGTTATCATCCTCATTGTCATGATGTCAAGCTAACTCATTTGAGCTTCACTGATGATGTTATGATTTTTTCAATGGAACAGATCACTCTCTATGTGGAGTTATGGAGGAAGAAAAGAGGTTTGGACGACTATCGGGTTTACATGTAAATGCTAAAAAATCGTCAATCTTTATGGTTGGATGTACAGATGGGACCTTATTAGCGGAAGTAGAGAGGATGGGCATTCCCATAGAGGAGCTTCCGGTTCGTTACTTGTATAGATGGGTATTATCCTAATTTGGTTTTAAGATAACTCTAACCAAACTGAACCAAAGATAGTTTGGTTTGGTTTCTTTTAGTTTTACTTCGGTTTGATTTTAGTTGGGTTGAAGATTCCCAATTAATATAGTATGAAACTAAAATTATTATCACTAATAAAAAAATAAATAAAAAACAAATGAGAATTTTTAAATTTAATATTTCAAAAAAAACACCTAAGAAATAAACTATAGAGTTTTTGTTTTTATTATAATCATTGTTTATCATGACTTTTCATTTTGATGGTTATGTTTTTTTACTAACAGTTCTATAATATATATGTTTATTATGTAATTTTAGCCCAATTTTTTTTTCTTGTTAGATAATTTTAATTTTATTATTAGCCTACATTTCAAACTATTTTATAATATATTATCCTAAATTTAAAATTTCTTAATAATTATCTAAAGATTTTTAGAATACTTCTCCGACGACATCGCGGGGTCTGAGTTCTATCTATTGATAAATAGTAATCCCAACGATGGTGCTTTTTCATTAGTCACTGTCTCTCCAAATACCCACTAGAAAAGCCTTCCCGCAACATCAGGGTTTTGATTCAAGTGCCCTCGGAACTTTCAACGCTAAAGCATCCTTCCCTAATCTCATCCTTTAGCACTCAATCATCTAAAAACATCAATCACAACAGATGTTTCCTCTTCCATCGCAGGCTCCAAATGAAAAACTTCGGCTAATAATCACAATACAAGACACTGTCTTTGTTGCAATATTAAAAAGGCCCACTGGAAAACAGTGACAGTTTTGTTGATAAATAGCTAAGCCTAGGGTTCTTCGGTTGTATTTGTTTGTTGTAAGGAGGATCCTTTTCTTCTTTAATTTTCCTTGTAGAGAAAATGCCGCAGATTGATATATATCCAGCTCCAGACAACAGAAGTTTTGTCGACACAATTGCACGTTTGGTTCCCTAAAATGGGTTAGAGTTGGAGAAGACGCTCATGTCCATTGATACAAATTATAATGGAAACAATTATAGGTTTTTATGTAAATCAGTCGCTTGTCACCCATTCTACCAGCAAAAGCTTAATGAATACCTTAAATTTAATATTTCAAAAAAAACACCTAAGAAATAAACTATAGAGTTTTTGTTTTTATTATAATCATTGTTTATCATGACTTTTCATTTTGATGGTTATGTTTTTTTACTAACAGTTCTATAATATATATGTTTATTATGTAATTTTAGCCCAATTTTTTTTTCTTGTTAGATAATTTTAATTTTATTATTAGCCTACATTTCAAACTATTTTATAATATATCATCCTAAATTTAAAATTTCTTAATAATTATCTAAAGATTTTTAGAATACTTCTCCGACGACATCGCGGGGTCTGAGTTCTATCTATTGATAAATAGTAATCCCAACGATGGTGCTTTTTCATTAGTCACTGTCTCTCCAAATACCCACTAGAAAAGCCTTCCCGCAACATCAGGGTTTTGATTCAAGTGCCCTCGGAACTTTCAACGCTAAAGCATCCTTCCCTAATCTCATCCTTTAGCACTCAATCATCTAAAAACATCAATCACAACAGATGTTTCCTCTTCCATCGCAGGCTCCAAATGAAAAACTTCGGCTAATAATCACAATACAAGACACTGTCTTTGTTGCAATATTAAAAAGGCCCACTGGAAAACGGTGACAGTTTTGTTGATAAATAGCTAAGCCTAGGGTTCTTCGGTTGTATTTGTTTGTTGTAAGGAGGATCCTTTTCTTCTTTAATTTTCCTTGTAGAGAAAATGCCGCAGATTGATATATATCCAGCTCCAGACAACAGAAGTTTTGTCGACACAATTGCACGTTTGGTTCCCTAAAATGGGTTAGAGTTGGAGAAGACGCTCATGTCCATTGATACAAATTATAATGGAAACAATTATAGGTTTTTATGTAAATCAGTCGCTTGTCACCCATTCTACCAGCAAAAGCTTAATGAATACCTTAAGGCTAAGAATCAAGATACTCGTGATTGTTGTGTACCTGATGATGATGATGAAGAAGAAATAGATTTACCGTGGCCTCCTCCTTATCGGTATCTCTCTTTTCATTGTCCTAAATTTGATTTTATCACTATCAAAGAGCTTGGTATTATTAAGCTCACAGTCCAGTTTGTGGTGCGGTATGACATGTATTTTCTCCGGGGTTTGAGGAAGAGATTTGCTAACAAACCTCAATTTGAGTTTTTGGAGCCGACTAGTGACAGGTTTAGTTTCTATAACGGGCTTGTTCATCCATATTCCAATGTCTGAAGCCAACTGATCATTGCAGCAACAAGTCAAGATTTTTCAATTTGATTGAATATTATTATTCCAGAGTATTACTGCCTTCGGAGCAGCTGTGGAAGAGTGAAGCTGGTTGTACGACCGCCTATCTTGAGTTGTTTTCACAATGTCTCCAATTGGAGAAGCTGGAGGACGGAGTTGAGATGGCTACCGTTGATTTGCATGTGCTTGTGGGTGGTGTTGACTGTTTTACTCACATGTCTGGTGGCTCCTTTTCTTATATTGTGCCACCACATAAACGCCTTTCAACGTTTATGGAATCTCAGCTCCGTAACCCTCAGAATCATCTGGATTGTGTAGATGATGATGATGATGCACAACAACCCCTTTATGAGCATATAAGACCGGATGGTACCCCTTTATGAGATTTAGATTCCATGTAAAGGGGATCACACTCAAGGAGCTTGGTGTTATTATGCTCATAGCGCAGTTTGTGGTGCGGTATGACATGTATTTTCATATGGCTTTGAGGAAGAGAGTGGTTATGAACCGTCAGTTTGGGTTTATGCAGCTAGCTGATAGGAGATACAAATTCTACCGTGGGCTTGTTGATGCGTATTACAGAGTATTAAGGCCTTGTAAACAGGTGGTGGAGAGTGAAGCTTGTCCGGCAACCATTCTTGAGGTGTTTTTCAACATTCTCCGAGTGATGAAGGTTGAGGAGGAGGGGGAGGGAGTTGGTTTGCATGCCTTTGTGGGTGTTGTTGACTGTTTTGCTCACATGGATGATGAAGAGTATTCTGTTGTCATGCCACCACCTATACACCTTTTGATGAATATGGTCCCACAAAAACTATGGCGGCCTGGTACCCTTGTGCTGCCTCCTCCAAAGAGATCACCAGCTGCTGCTATTCATGATTATTTTGAAGATACCGATCTTGATCCTGAGCCTCATCCTTTTAGGGATCCTCCTCTAAGACCTGCATTTACTACATCTCATGCTCCCTTTTTTCACACTCAAGGAGATGTGTATTATTAAGGTCACGGCGCAGTTTGAGGCACGGTATGGGATGGATTTTATGCAGGCTTTGTTGACGAGAGTGGCTGAGAAAACACCTCAAGAGTTTGAGTTTATGGAGCCGACTAGTGGTAGCAGGTTTGATTTCTATAGTGGGCTTGTTGAGTTTTATTCCAGAGTATTAATGCCTTGCAAAAAGCTTGATGCGGACACCGTTCTTGAGGGTTTTTTCCATTGGGTGGATCGTTTCCAGCAAGAGGGAGTGGATTTGGCTACGGGTTGTTTGAATGGTTTTTTTGGTGCTTTGACTGTTTTGCTCACATGGATGGTGTCTTCATCCAACCACACAAAAACATTACACTGGTTCATCCTGGTCGAGCTTGTGATCAAAGTCCACCCCCTTCAATGCAATCTCCTGCACCACCTCTGGCTGTGCCTCTACCTGAGGAACCAGAGCCAAAGAGACATAAATTTGACGACGAGTCAGCTCTTGCTCAACACTCGGTAATGTTTTCAAGTTATATTATATCTTTTAATCTTTCAGTCTTTGAGTTTTGTATCTTTTTTGTTTTTTTTGTTCAACTGAGTTTTGTATTTAATTAGCAGTTATAATAAATTTTCAGGGTTCGTCTACAATCATCAGGCTTTTTGTTCCCAGACGTTGGTGAAGTCGTTATCAGAAAATAGATCCAAATTCACAGCAAAAAAGTTAAGTGGAAAAAGCAGCCAACGCTTGGGGGAAATGCTTTTATACCTCTCTCAACTCTTTATTTATTTAGATTGGCGGCAGCAGCTGAGATACAGTCAGATCTCTGCGTGTAACTGATCTTGGAAACCAACAACGTGTACTTCGTTTTGCTAAAAAGACATTTTATTCTTTATTCAATCAGAAACAAGATTACTGTACATGTCATTATTAACGTATCACCGTTAAAGTGATTTAAAGACAGTTAGTGTATATATATATGAATTGACACAATTTTATATTTTTATATATGAATTGGCTAATTTACTAGCTGAAGTATAAATTGGCACAGACATATAGTTTGTGTACAATTTCGAGTTATTCGAAATCTTTAGGTATGAATTGGCCTTGCATCCTAAAAAAATCTGATGAACCGCAGACTTGTGTGGACTGTTCTTGTCCCTGATGTGATGTAGATTCATAATCAACAAACCACATCCCCTTCTACTGTCCGCATGTGACTCAAGTGTGGGCATTATCACCCATCCACTCAGCTCCGATGTTTCCCATTAATTAATATCTTTATATAATTATAACAAAACATCACGATCTCAGTAAAGTGTCGATGCAAAAAGTTTCTTCTCGAATATTTTGTATTTCTTGTTGTAAAATAACTCATAAACGTTGGTCTTATATGCTAGAAAACAAATATCATCACAGATTATCTTGAGGACCTTAATTAATGATATACCAAAGTCAAGCATCATGCATGACACATGTTTTGGCCTCACGAGGTTAACTTGGGGAAACTATGCTGACAAGCTTGAGGTAAGCATACATACAATGTTATAGAACTTAAAATCCGAGGAGAACTTAATGAAATCAGTGCACCACTTGAATGATATTGTCACCAATGTACAGATGCATATTAAAGATTTTCATCAAGTACATAGATGCATTGTGTGACCCTGCCATATTTCTAAATTTGTGCCAGCTCTCATGTTAGAGAAATAAATATCACATGTATGTTGTTAGTTTTCTTAGAGCAGCTCTATTGGAAGTCTCTAAATGAGAGACTCCCCATTAAATTAAAGAGAGGACATATATGGTTTCGCATTTAAGAGACTTTGAGATACCATCTCTACACATGTCTCTTTTTTATTGGTTAAATCTCTTCTTTTATTTAATATTTAATTTAAAACTTAAATTATGTTAATAATATTATTATTATATTAAGAAGAGACTCTAAATGAGTCTCTAACCGATGAGCATGTTTTTATCTACTCCAAATTTAGAATGTCTTGATTGGAAATTAACGTCAACTGACATGGACGTGTTTCTTTGATCATTGAAACATTTGCATTATGCTATATAACAATGTACAAGTTTTCAGAGGCATCGCTAAAATACGAATATGTTTAGCTCGAGTTTGGTTCGCATTCGTTTTCATCATCTCATCATTTAAATTCTTATATATATTTCTGTAAAGAGAATATGATCAAGGAGATTGAGAATGTAACTATAATTGCCTTTCCTCTATTAAAACAAAGAAAAAGAAAAGGCATTGCAATATGAAAATTACTAGTACTAGATTTGTTTCTTCTTCCTCTATTGGGCTTACGTGATAGTACTAGATTCGAACACGCGGTACACCGGAGGTCAATTTTTTTATTTCAAACAAAATTAAATGAAAAGAGAAATATGTATCGACATCATCTAACAATACCAAAACAATAAAACATCAAAAAAATCCAGAGATACCAAACATAAAACCATTGTATGAGAAATTTGAAATCATTAAGTAAATCCAAACATCTAAATAAGTAACAACCATTTATAAAACATGAGGTTGTTTATTCGATGACACCCTCTAAACTTTATTTTCTAAAATTTGAAACACCTCTTTGAAAACCATATTCATTGTTTGTCTCTAATACCATCTTTGTCTATAATAAACACTCTCGAGCCTTTCTTTGATGTTACTCTTGATAAAGCCACATAAAAGTGACCATGAGAAAACATAGAGTTTGGCAAATAGAGTCCTACTCCGCGTGTCATTTTTTTTATATTCAACTAAATAACCGGATTAAACCGAATAAATTTTTAAATTTGGACGCCTGATAAGTCAAGCTCCATTCTCATTCGTATTTGGAATCATTTTGTTCTTTTTTATAATATGACTCTGAACTATTGCTCAAATTCTTAGCTGATGTGGGATATTGAAACACATTTTTTTCTTCATCGATTAAGTAATATATATCCATTTTGAAAAATTTGTATCACAATATATGCAGAAAAAAATCTAAAATTTTATCAATTATATGTATTATATAATAATTCAAAATAATTTAAAAATAATATCAAATAAAGGTGAAAGTATAATCATAAAAAATCAATATACCGGTTTAAATTAGATAGAGAAATTTTAGAAAAATTGAAATTAGTGTTAGTTTTCATACTATAAAAATTCAAATATTAGATAATTATTAAATTTAAATGTTCAGGCCGTACTATTGTTAAATTTAGTATATAGATTGTTTGGAAATATGAATAAATAAAAAGATATTTGGATATAATGATTACTTATTTATATTTTTTTAATAGTAAAAAGAAGAGATATTTAATTAGCATATGTGACTAAAAACTACACACAATGCTTTCTCTATTTTTTTTTCTTTTTAGTATCACCACGGTTAAACCAAAAGATTAAAAAAAAGCATTGTATGTAACATAAACACATACTATGTTGGGCTTATGTGATAATATATTTAATTAGCTTGTCAAGAATCTTGCGTTGATGAGACAATGAATTTAGTCCACTTTGTGCATGATATGAGCAAATTTAAACCTATGTTTATGTAAAAGAATTATGTTACCTATAAAGATCAAGGCCATCGTGGCTTCGGGTCTTCTTTGTAAGTTGGATTCATGTATGATAAGAAGTTAGGAATTCCTTAATAGTTGAGAGAATTGAGTGATGTATTTAACTTATTTCTAAGTTGGTTGGTATTAAGGAAAAGTATCATCACAATTCTTATTATTATTCAATCACTCAATATTATCAATGTGATATCGAGAAAACTCTTAGATAGTAGGAGCTTCGTGAGGGTAGATTTGAATAGAGACACTAAGTTGAAGAAGGATATATATATTTGTCTCATGAGTTCAAGCTCCCTTTTAATCATATATGTTATCAAAACTCCAATTCACCGGAAAGTCTCAGATCGGAGAAAGAAGAGAAGAGAGCAAAGTAGATCTAATAGAAAAGTTTTCTCATTAACACTAAAATGTTTGTTACACAACTTAACAGAAATCAACGTACACTTAAGCTTATATATGCTAAATTAAAATTAATCAACATTAAACCATCACTTAGTTAACCGGAGTTAACCAGGACAAACCAAGTATCATAATACACCCCTCTCAAGTCTTTAGCTTCAAAGTGTCTGGTTTGGAAGATAAAGACTTAACAATGACATTTTCTAAAGCAAACCATGGAATGGACCTGAGTGAAGAAGTTTGGTGAGAATATTGATGTGTGTGGATTTTCACTTCAATCTTTTAACTCAAAAGACCACACGATAACTGCAAGTGCACAGTGAATCAGTAGTAGTATTTAAGGATCAAATCTCACAAAGACTTATAAATCACATTACAAAATTATTGGAGAGAATATGGCTAAGACAATAATAAAAAGGGGTTTTTGGTTTGTGTTATTGTCACATAAACATGTAAATATCAATAAACGGAATGTTGGGCCGCATGGAATTCGTAGGGTTTCAAGGGTCGAATGCATGGATAGGAAATCACCCAGAAAATATCAATGGTATGAAGTTCATGAACTATGAAACACAAATGAATAAAAGATATGCAAATCACAATATCAGTTATCTAAAGTATACATACTCCGTTACTCAACTTACGCAGGCAATGATGCATGTATTCAAGCATTAAAAACGAGTTCGGTTATAGTTCATTAAATCCTATAATTCAACTTATGCAGGTTATAACACAATACTCATCCAGACTAGTGCAAACGAATTTACAACACTTTTGATGTATAAAACGCCAAACATCGATCAAAAGTTAGCTACTCAAGCAATATGCATTAAGAACAAACCCAGAAAGAAGAACAATGATGCATAATTCCAGATCTAATAACCTAAACAATCGAACACATGATCCCTTCAAAAACCCTTATGCCCAACGAGTAAACTACTCACACATACTCAAGCAAAGCAAAACCATATAGATAATAGATTGCATAAACAATTAAGAGTATGAAAATGGTTTAGAGTCCTTCTCAGGGATACAAAGTAGATGAAACTTCTCTCTTATAGAATTAGGGAACAACGACAATAGAAGAGAAGAGGCTAGCGGCTAAGGTGATGACTTCGGCGGTGGAGATCGGTGGTGGATGATCTTTCGATGGCCTGGAGGTGGTGATGTGGAGCTGGGATATCTTGGACATCTCTCCTTAGGGTTTTGGTGAAAGCACATGAAGTCACACCAAAAATATTAGGGTAATTGAGTATTTATAGGTCTTGGGGTGTAGAAAGTCGGTTTTAGGGTTTATAAGGCGAAACATGGCATTTTGGGCAAGTTGAGTTGATAAGTCATGACCTCGGTCATGAGGGGTTCTGACCGAGGTTGGTAGAAGGCCTGGACCTGGACATGGGCCTTATGGCGGGACTCACCAAGAGACACGACCTCGGTCACACTCCTTGTGGGCGAGGTTGACAGGGCTTCACTCTTCAGGTCATATCTTTTAAACGGCTGAATGGATTGCTTCGATTCTTATCCCATGTGAATCTTGACTCTTCTAAATTTCCAGGGATATAAAGATCTCTGAATTTTCTCCACGGGAAGGTCTTCAACGAATGTCAAACTTCTGGTGCTCTGGAACTGCCTTAAAACGGGGTTTGCTCCTTCTTGGTCCATTTTCCCTTAAAACCTACAAAACCTCTTTGACACTAGAAATATTCGATAATAGCCTATTTAGCCTTGAAATCACACCATACTCTTCATAAAACCATATGAAAACAATAGTAAAAATAGGTAAAAATACGATGTTATCAAATATCTGCATGTTGATTACCAATAAGAACATGTAAAGTCTTGAGATAGCAGATTTAATCTTATCACGAACCATATGAAAATCAATCTCAATATGCTTCATGCGTTCATGAAACACTGGGTTCATCGCAATGTGCAGAGACAACTTTTTGTCACAAAAAAGTTTGGGTAGACAAGTAACTTTGATATGCAAGTCTTTGAGTAACTGCTGCAACCAGATTATTTCACATATAGCATGCACAAGACTACGATATTCTGCTTATGTGCTACTCCTACTCACCACTCCTTGCTTCTTTGATTTCCAAGAGATGAGAGAAGTACCAAGATATATGCAGAATCCTGTTATTGATCGTCATGTATCTTTGCAGTTTCCCCAATCAGCATCCGCAAAACCATTCAAGCAAATTTTTGAATCAGCCAAAAACATCAAACCTTGACCAAGATTCGCTGTATCTGAGAACCTTATGTGCATCTTGAAGATGAATATCAGAAGGTGCAGAAATGAATTGACTCAGCTGATGAACTCCAAATGTGATATCTGGCCTTGTGATTGTAAGATACAACAGGCGACCAATAAGTTCTCAATAAGAAGTAGGATTGGATAGCTGGGTGCCCATATCTCTAGTCAGATGAAAATTTGGATCCATAGGGATAGAGCTAGGCTTGCATCCAAGCATACCTGCATTTTCCAATAAATTCTGAGCATATTTCCGTTGATAAACTGAGATCCCTGCCGAAGATCTCGCTATTTCCAAACCAAGAAAGAAACGAGCTGGACCCAAATATTTAATCTTGGACTCTGCCCTTAACAATGCCTTCAGATGCTCCACTGCTGCATTATCATTGCTGGCTATCATGATTTCATCGACATACACTAACGCAGAAACAAAAGAACCAGAATTCACTTTGACAAACAAAGTATTATCGGCAGAAGATTGGATATAGTTTGCACCCAAAAATACAGATGAAAGTTTCTTATACCATTTCCATGAACGCTTGTTTTAAACCATATAGAGACTTTAGAAGTCGACAAACTGAATTAGGTGGCAATACAGTACCCTTTGGCGCAGTTTATCCTTGAGCAAGACTCATATAAATTTCTTGATCCAAATCACCACGAAGAAAAGCATTGGAGACATCCATTTGTGTTAAGCTCCATCCTTTGGCAGAAGCAAGACCAAGTAGATGTTTTAAACTGGTTAGTTTAGCAACTGAAGAAAAAGTATCCAAATAATTGATCCCCTCTTGTTGTATAAAACTCTGAGCAACAAGTCTTGCTTTATATCTCTCCACTGTACCATATGAATATCCATTTACAGCAAACCACATTCTTACACGGGGGTAAAGTTTCAACAATATAAGTCTTATTAAGCTCAAGAGCATGTAGCTTAGATGCACCAACCCATTTTTCAGATTTCATAGCCTGATGGAATGTTTTTGGCTCTGTCTCAAGATTATAGGAGAAAATATAGGACTGAATAGTAGGTGTAAGTTTATCATAAGATATAACAGAAGAAATAGGATACGGAGTAGTGTGTATAGGTGTAGTATTTGTGGTAGGTGGTAAAGAAGAAGTAAAAGGAACTAAAGAACAGTGATACTCAGATAAATAACGCTCTAGCATTTCTCTTAGGTCTAGCAAGGTGTAATCCGGTAGTTTGTGAAGTAAAAGATCAAATGGTGATTTGTTCTGTAACAAAGGTGATGGAATGCGATTTATTAAAAAGACAGCCTTAAGAATACAGCCACTCCCATACTGCAAAGGCACATTTGATTGAAACAGTAAAGATCGAGCAACATTCAACAAATGCTGATGCTTTCTTTCTACAACAGAATTTTGTTGAGTATATGCACATGAAAAATAATGCATCATACCATGTTCTTTGATTAGATCAGTAAAAGCAAGTTCTGGAGCATTATATGATCTAATAGCTTTTATTTTTTCAATTATATTGAGTAGAAACAAGTTTTAAGAATTCAGGAAAAACCGTTGAAACATCTTTTTTTTATTTCTCAACATATACACCCATGTGACACGATTACAATCATCAACAAGAGTAAGAAAATAACGAAATCCTTCAACAGACTCGACACTAAAAGGACCCCAGACATCTAAATGAAATAGATCAAATGGTTTTCAAGCTAAATGATTATGAGAAACATATGCTAATCTCTTTTGTTTTGCTAAAAGACAAATAACACATTGTCAAATATCAGAAGTAACAGGTTTTAAAGAAAGAATGACACTAACAAGTTTTTGCAAAGCCACTGATGACGGATGACAAAGACGTTGATACCACAGTTTATCATCAGCCATCACAGAACCATAAAAGGAACAGACCGCAGGAAGAGATGGTGAGAGGGATTGAATTTCTGTTTCCAGAATGTACAAATTTTTGTAAAGTTTACCCCTCCCAATCATCAAGCCCTGAGAAAGTTCCTGAATAAAACAAGTAGAAAAAAATGAGCAGAACAAAACAATGTTTTAACCAAGCAACTGATATGTGATAAGAGTTTAAGTGCTTTGGTTTTATTTGGTTTAATGGTTTTCCTTTAAATATTAGATTAAGGTTTTAAAATTTTCCTTTTAGTTTTGGTTTTAGGTCGGTTGTAAAGAGATATATAAGGATCTCTAAGGCCATGTCCAACCGTGAATCTTAAGTAGGTTTTAAGGGGTTCTTAACCCAAAAATTAATTAAATTTAAATCAAAAATTAGATTAATTGCTAAGAACCGATCCTAAACTAGGGGACTTAAGGAGCGGTTCTTAAGTGGACGTGGCAGCTGGTGATTGGTCTGAAACTATTATGTTTTTTTTCCGCCAACCCTCCTCCCCCCCGACAAATCTATTACGAAACAAAGTTATCTCTGAAACAATGGCGATTGCGAAGGCGATTCGAGCGACCTCTACCTCCGGCGAGCAACCATCTCCTCCCTCCGGAACGACCTGTGGGGTTCTCGATCTCTCGGCGATTCGAGTGACCTCTACCTCCGGCGACCAGGACTGTCTCTATCTCTCTCGATCTCTTGGCGAAGTCGACCTGTGGGATTCTCGATCTCTCGGCGAATTCGTGTTTAAAGGTATGAATCTATCCCTTAAACTTATAGATCTACATTAATTATTGGTTTTTGATTAGGTCAAAATTAGGGATTTTTGATTTTAGGGAAATTAGGGTTTGTGAGTTTAGGGAAATTAGGGGTTCGTTTACGTCGACCTTAAAAACTGTTCTGTTTTCTCAAAATTAACTTATAATAAGTGTTTACACATGAAAGTAACTCACATGTTTGCTTAGTTGTCTATTTTCACTTGATTTTGATGTTTCAATGTCGAGCAGTTATATATTCAGAAGTTGCAGGCTTGCCATTGAGAATTTATTCTTATGGTGAAAGAAACAGTGATGTCTTCTTCAAATTAGAGTATGTGTTTTTTTAAAAGTTGGTTATCTTCTATTCAGTTTCATTTTCTCCATTCTTGTATTGGTTCAGATTCTTGATTGAGGAACACTGTTTGATATGTGACATTGAGAATAACTTTATTCTTTAGAACTAGGGAAGATGATTCTTTTTCAGGGGCGTTTTCTCTATTTTTGAATTGGTTGAGATTTTTGATCGGTGCACAACAGTTGGACATGTGACATTGAGGATATCTTTAGAAAGATTGAGTTTAGCGTTGATCAGATTCATTCACATAATGGAAAATGATCTAATGTGTCCTTTAATGGCTTTTGCAGGTTCAATCTTCTATGTTACCATTGTATCAAGTGGATCAGAATGTTCTGTGTTGTATAGTCATGAGGCTTGCAAATTGGATTTCTATATTTCCTGTTTGATTTAGCCACGTTTTGACATGGGATGTTGTGCTTGATCAGGTGAGAAAAAAATTTCTTCTCTTTTGTCTTATATTATTTGTTTGTTTGATTCTTGATGGTAGTTATAGTAGAACTTTATCTGATTATTGATGTGTATCGTGTTATAGTGAATGTTGCAGACATTTTGTGTGTATTTTAATGGACATAGTGTTTTAAATTGTGACTGTAAAATATGTTGGAAGGATTACACATTGCTATTGGTCATAATGATTCTCTGTATCTGTTTGATATTATGAGCTCACATAGTTGTGAAACTTATTATAGGGTTTTAATCATTTAATTGCTAACTGATGCTTTTGTTTTTTGTGTTGTATGAGCTAACGGGATGGAAATATCTTTCAAAACTGAAGAATTGAACACAATTGCATATCTAAAGGAATCGAAATAATATCAAAGGCCAGGTAATAACACAAACCATTAAATAATTTATGTTTAATGATTTCATGTGCTTAGGAAGAAGTAGATTTGTAGTGATTGATAGGGATTAAAACCAAACTTATTAAATGGTTGCTGTCTTGTTTTTGTGATAAATGGTGTAAGAGAAAATGATGTTCAACTCTCTCTATAGTATTGATACCACTAGAAAATGGACCAAACCAATCTTGTTCAGTTTGTGATGTAAAATGCTTGTCATAAATAAACTAGATGTTTTACTGTGAAGTTTTACTTTTTGTGATCAATGCTTTTAGTTAGGTAAACTCTTAATTATCCCATTGATTGCCACCACAAGTTGTTAGCTCACAGTAAAACTTAAAACCAAACACGTAACACTTAAACACTTATTTTGCTCTTTGGTTGCCCTTTCTTCTTGCTCTGTCCGAAAACTCTTTTCTTCTGTCC
This sequence comes from Cardamine occulta, assembly GCA_028015245.1. NCBI lineage: Eukaryota > Viridiplantae > Streptophyta > Magnoliopsida > Brassicales > Brassicaceae > Cardamine > Cardamine occulta. The sequence goes on along the minus strand of CM051370.1, from coordinate 17,603,286 downwards.
TTCTCTTATCTTTTGCTCTGTACAAACTCTTTTCCTCTGTCCTAACCCTTTTCTTTTGCTCAGTCCTAACCCTTTCTACTTGCTCTGTCCTTACTCTTATCTTTTGCTCTGTCCTAACCCTTTCTTCTTGTTATATATGGGAAGTATTTTCTTCAGCTTAACACATAAAACTTATTAACATAACCAAACCCCAAAACTCTTTTCCTCTGTCCTTCTCTTATCTTTTGCTCTGTACAAACTCTTTTCCTCTGTCCTAACCCTTTTCTTTTGCTCAGTCCTAACCCTTTCTTCTTGCTCTGTCCTTACTCTTATCTTTTGCTCTATCCTAACCCTTTCTACTTGCTCTGTCATTACTCTTTTGCTCTGTCCTTCTCCTTTTATTTTGGCGGTTATGGATTCAAGTAATCCATTTAGTGAAACATCAAGCTTTGTAAATCTTTTAAATAGTCAACCACTAAACCCCAATCTTTTTGAGAGTTTGTCACCTACTATAGACCTTGGATCATCTGAAGAACCTCTGTTTAGTACACAAGGTACTGATGATCCAAGCCTAGGTGTTGGAGAGCGTAAAGAGAGGAGGAAATGGACACCAAGAGAAGATGTTATCCTCATAAGTGCTTGGTTGAACACCAGCAAGGATCCAATTGTTGGAAATGAGCAAAAAGCTGGTGCATTTTGGAAACGCATTCAAGCATATTTTAACTCAAGCCCACAGCTTCTTGGTATGCAACCTAGAGAGGCCACTCACTGTAAGCAAAGGTGGGGGAGGTTAAATGACCAAGTATGCAAGTTTGTGGGTTGCTATGAGACTGCAATGAAAGAGAAATCTAGTGGGCAGAATGATAATGATGTGATGAAAGCGGCCAATGATATATTCTTCAATGATCATGGGGTCAAGTTCACTCTTGACCATGCTTGGAGGGAGCTTCGCCATGATCAGAAATGGTGTTCATCTGCTGCTGGTAAAGAAGGGGGAAGCTCGAAAAGAAGAAAAGTTGCTGAGAGTTCTGCGCAGTCTTCAAGCTCGCAGTCAGTTAGCCATGGAGTAGATGAGGCAATGGCTCGTCCTCCTGGTGTTATGGCTGCAAAAGCAAAAGCTAAAAGGACCAGTGTGGAAGAGGAAGGGAAGTCACAACTGTCAGAGTTTCAGAGCATGTGGGAAATAAAGAAGCAAGACTTGGAAATGAAAGAAAAGATTTCTAAGAATAAATTGCTTGAGAGTCTCCTTGGTAAGTCTGAACCACTATCTGATATCGAAATTGCTCTAAAGAACAAGCTAATTAATGACATGTTGTCATAATTAATCTTTCTTGTATTTGATAACTTTGATGTGTCATTAGTAACTTTGGTAATCGGTTAATCGCTTTGTATTTTCTCTTTTGCTTTGTATTATGTTTTAAAAATGAATGAACTTTGATGTGTCATTAGTATTTTGTTTGATTAATGAGCATGTTTGTTGGTCAGTTTAAGTTTGAATTAATGTCTATATTATTGATAATTATGTACAGACTAATTATGCTTTTATGTGTCCATTTGCAGGATCCTTCTCTCGGCTAAGCAGAAGAACCGACACAAACTGCGAAGTCTACGGCGAAGTACATGGTGGTTCGATTTGGTTTGATTCTGTGGCATGTGGATTACTCGATGAACGGTTACTGCGATGCTCTAAAGCAAGGTGAGTTTCTCTGTTTTCAAACCTCTTTCACAGGCTGAATGGTTGTTTTGCTTGAGGGCAAGCAAAAGCTAAGTCTGGGGGAGTTGATATATCATGGTTTTTACCGGTTTTAACCATGATATAGGAGTCTTTAATTGAGTATTTTTAGTATTTTATATGTATTTGGAGTCTTTTTAGAGTATTTTACAGGTTTATACACGTTTGGGATCTTTTACGTGATTTAGAGCATTTATGGAGTTTTGTAGCATATGGAGATGCAGAATCATGCAGAGACGTCAGAATTTTGGCATTCGTTGAAGAACTTTCAACCGGTGGATTGAGCTCATATTTTGATACAAAATATATTAATGGATTAGCTTTCATTTGGAAGTGATTTGAGATCATTCCAACGGTGCGATCAAAAGTTATGCCAGTTTTCGTGGAAGCCGTCCAGTCTGTCATGCGAAGGAAGTAAGCCGAGCCATGGGTGTCGATCGACACCACTCAACAGTGTCAATCGACACTGTTACTCTGACATTAGAAAACACAATTTTAAAGATTACAAAGTTGCCCTGAAGTTCTACTTAATTACAGAAGACCCCAAATTGTGATTATCATTATAATTAGGTTTTTCAGCCACTTTGTTAGGGGAAGCTTTATTTTTTTTACTCTTGATACTTGGAGAGATTTTGGGGGAGACAACTCTGAACCCCTTTGTTTCTTATTGATTTCTTCTATGCAATTCTATTCATCTATGATTTCTGTTCCATTAATCATGTCTGAGTAGTTTCGCAGTTAGCTAAGGGTTTTCAAGGGTTTCTGATGGATTGTTGAATTGATTATATTATCGGGATTAATTGTTAGGGTTCTTCACCTAGGTTGTTCTCAATGCTAATTCTAGGAGGCACGACAGTGCAAGTGGAATTTAGATCTTAGGTTGTTGAAATAGCGCGAGAGTGTGATTGATAACCTGATCTACCTAGAGTGAGCAAAATTACTTTCTCACAACGACAGTTGGTTTAGGTATTTTGTGAACGTTACAAATCTGGGCTTTAAAGCTGATTTAGATTCACAGGATTCGCAACAACAGTTGGCTTTCTGGAATTTAGGTTTAGTTAGTTAGCGCAACGACAGTTGGTTAATTATTACATAGACATAGAAAACTGCGCAGCGACAGCTGGTAGGATTCATGTGATTTGCGTCTAGAACGGTTCTTTATTAAAATCCTGACAATATAGTTGATTCACAGTTCTGATGATTCCTGAGATTACCCTATGCCTAGCGTTTTCCATCTATTGACTTACATATATTTTACTTTTCTGCATTGTTATTTCATTACAATCTTTCTAGTTTAGCTTAATACTTTTACTGATAATCTATTGCGTAACCTTAGTCCCTGTGGATTCGATCCCTAAATACTACAGTGATCTCTTAATTTGAGAGAGTACCTCAAGGTAAATTTGAGCATATCACTTATAACCAGTTGCATTAGTCTTGTAGCATGGAAAAAAACCATGTCGTTTAAAATATTTCTGAATAGTATGCCCCATCTTCCCACAATGAGTACAAGCTGGTTTTATAGTCTGTCGTATTGTATTGTAAGCTGCTATATAAGCATCATTATCCTGAAAACCAACATTATCAACTTGAGCAACAGCTTGAAATGCAACATTATCAACACGCGAAGAAGGTCGAATTGACTTTTATCGTTCATCTTGAGTAAGCAACTAAGGATATTAAAAGCTTTTTCAATCGTAGGTATAGGCTTCAACATCAAAATATGCCTTCGTGTCTGTCCATAGCCTTCATTCAAACCCATGAGAAACTTAGTTACATGACTCCGTTGTTGTAACTTTTCCCATTTGATCATTGCATCACATTAACATTTGCCACAAGTGCAAACTGGAAGATCAACATAATTCATGTGTTCTTCCCATAAAGTGAATAACTCTGTATAGTAAGTAGAAATATCCATTCAATCTTACTCAAGCATTTTTCAATATCAAAGACTCTAGGCGCATGATCCTGTTTGAATCTAAATAACAAATTCTTTCAAATTTCTTCAGCAGTAGATATGAAAAGCAAACGCTGACCAATTTTTTTGGATACCGAATTCATTAACCAAGTCGCAACAGTATCATTGCATGTAGACCAAACACCATAATTGTTATCATTCTCAGGAGGTTTTGAAATCGTATTGTTTATGAAACCAAGCTTATTGTGCACATTCAAAGCCATCGTAACATATCTTTTCCATGAAGGAAAATCAGAAGCAGATGTGAGACGATCTGATACAAGAACAAGACCAGTGTGATCATTATTATGTAGATAATATGGATTCTCATATTGTTCTGTTTGAAATCGTTGTTGATTATCTGAATTTTTCATAGAATTTGATGGATGAACATAAGATCCCCATTCTCAGAGTAAGAATCAATAATTTACAAAGAAAAATTTGACAAAATTGACTAAAAGAATGAAGAGATTCGTCAACACTAAGGTCAATCAGAGAGAAACAAAGAAAATCATAACAAAAAGGCAAAAACATATTCCCGCAAACAGCTCAGAAATCGCGATAAAGAAGATTCGCACAATTTGAAAAGAAACGATAGAACAACTCATCTTCTACAAATTGATTTCTCGATCAAGCTCCGATGATAAAGGAAACAACAGAAGATAATATGTCCAGCTCTGCTACCATATCAAAACTCCGATTTACCGGAAAGTCTCAGATCGGAGAAAGAAGATAAGAGAGTAAAGTAGATCTAACAGAAAAGTTTTCTCATTAACACTAAAATGTTTGTTACACAACTTAACTGAAATCAACGTACACTTAAGCTTATATATGCTAAGTTAATTACAATTAATCAACATCAAACCAGCATTTAGTTAACCGGAGTTAACCAGGACAAACCAAGTATCATAATAGGTGTCATGATTATTTGGTTTGATAACAACCTTTAAGCTTTAAGGGCAAGAGTCACCATAGGGACACCAAGCACATACACTTAAAGACTTGGGTTGTCTCTATAAAACTAAGTTCATTAATCTGAATCTTCTGACGACGAGTCTTATATTTCAATGTGGTTTATGCTGTAACAATGATTTTATATAAATCAATCAGGTCAAAGATGAATTGTATATATGGTTGTTATCTATAGATATAAGACTTCAAAGTCCCTGAACAAAAATTAAAAAAATAATATTTTTTTGGTTTCATACTCCCTTAACAAAAATCGAATTACTTTCAACCGTTTTTAGTTATTTCCTTTATACTTTTTTTTTGTTTTCACAATAATTAGTGTTCCAGTTGGGGATATGAGCGTACGACCAGCCAAGTTAGTCAGTTTTACTAAATTAGATTTTAGTACATGCTAGTGGTATGTCTTCTGGAAACTACATAACATTTCTTTTCAATAGATGTCTCCAGTGGCAGAGCCACATCATTAGCAAGGGGTCAATTGACCCCATAGTATTTACAAATCTGTTTATACAACTTAAGAAATTAGTATTTGTCTGTAAATTTGGTTTGAAATGGTAAAATTGGCCCTTTGTCCAAAATTCAACTATATCTTTACACTTTTTTTTAGTAAAGATAAGAAAGGTTCACTTTTTATTATGCTCCTATGACTCACAACAAGTGTTTACAACATGGATAAAGTTGATATCATTTGGATAGAAAAATTCTTCAAGACGTGGGCCTCCTTCAATTTCTGGTTTTTTGGTCAGAGGATATCTCCCACCTTTGGAACTTCCAATGTATTACTCCATTTTTTATTCCAGAACTGAGTAACTCTAAAATGGAGTTGAGTTTTACTCTAATGTATTACTCCATTTTCTACTCCAAAACAAGAATATTCCAAAAATATTCTAATTTTAATTTATTACTAATTTCTATTTTTACTTTTTATTTTTAAAATCTACAAATTGATCCCACTTATTATTTTTTTTTTTACAAAACTTCTATAATTTTGCAATTTTGATTTGAATTTTAAGATCTAAATAAAGATTCGGATATTATATAATTAGATTTGGCTAAAGAGTTAAAGAAATTTTAAAATTTTGCATAAATTAAATAATTAAGATTATATAATTCTATATGTTATACATCGTATCAGCGTAATCTTATATAATCATATTACGATTATATAACAAAATTTATAGTAATATTTAAATAAGTTACTCATGTATGTGGATTATGATAAAACCATTTAACAAAATACGTCACTATATTATTTGATTGAAAAAAGATGTATGCATATACGTGTTTCAGTAAGTAATCATTTAATTGGTCAAATAGAAAACAGAATGCATGACGATGTTTTAATACTTTTTGATCGAGAACTGATGTTGGAGATGTTTCAGAGAATGCATAAACATAAAAGCATAGGTTCATAAACATAGTATCTGATCAAAAATCTCTTTTATTTAAAACAAACAAAATTTAAAGGACTACTTTATAAATAAAAAAGTTTAATTCCATAATGGAGTGGAAAATGGGATTACTCCATAAATGGAGTAATAGATAGGTTTACTCCATTTTGGAATAGAAAATGGAGTGGGGTTGGAGAAGATTTTACTCCAAAATAGAGTTTGGAGTAAAGAATGGAGTAGGGTTGGAGATGGTCTTAGATATAGATCAAAGAGTAGATTTTTTATTAAAGGTGTTCTCATGCCACTGTCTAGGATCCAAGCGCCCACCCAAACTCTAATTGACTGCCATTTCCCACTCTCCTTATAATACCTTTTAGCAGCAGTCCCTCCCCAAACATGATGCTTCTCCAGCCAAAGGATGGTCTTGATCCCAATTCAGCTTGAAGGAAAATTTCATCTTCAAAGTATCTACTTTGGATCAGAAAACTGAGATAGGAGACTGGTAGAGTTTTTTAAGACACCCCAGGATTGCTTTGGTTAAAACATTCTATACATATGAAGGCAAGACCACCAAATTGTTTTGGAAGACAGAGCTTTTCCCAACTCACTAATGAGTCTTCCTTTTATGCTCTACTGCAGTCCACCAAAAGTCGACCATGGCACTAGTGAGATTGGCACAAGTAGTCTTTGAAAGCTTGAAACTAGATATTGAAAAGACTGGCATTGCTAGTGCTAAAGCTATGAATAGGATCTCATTTCCTCCTAATGATAATTATCTCTCAAACCAGTGAAAGTCTTTAAGATAATTGTTTTTATTCATCATCTTTATACGATTTATGTTAATTGTTTTTATTCATTGAAGCTAATTTGTTTACACAAAAAAAGTTAAAGTACTTTTATAAAACTATATATATTATTAAAAATATACTATATATAATTTATGAGGTTTACAATAATCATGATATTATAAGGGTTCTATTTTATTTATTAAAAAACTAATGATATTATGTAAAATGTTTGAATATTTCAACAGTAAAATTGTACTCCAAATAAATAATTTAATATTATTATATAACTATTTTAATAGTGACGCCCATAAAAAATATTAGTCCCTCTGTTTTAAAATAAATGTTGTTTTAGAGGTTTTTACACATATTAAGAAAATCATTAAATTTTATGTTTTACCCCTCATTAATATAATCTATCATTTTTTTGATTGGTCAATACATTCATTCATGAAGGATACAATTGTAACCATTATCAAACATTTGCCTTGGAAACCAAAAATGTCACTTAATTAAAAACAAAAAATAATCTTAAAACGAGACTTAATTTAAAACGAAACAGAGTATTACATATTTGGAAAAATGTCAAAACAAATATGAACTTTCAAAAAGTGTACGTTTAAAGCATGAACTTTCAAAATGCCATTTAAATCCTAAACTTGTTGTTGACTTTAAAATTAAATAACAAACTTGTGTTGACTCGCCTTTTTTAGACACGACGTTAACTACACACTTATAGAGTTAACTTATAGTTAACAGTTCTGTTATGTCAAAACGACAACGTTTTGCCACGTGGATTCGACGAAAACAAAATGGGCTGAAGCAAGACTTAAACCTATGACCTTTAACACGTTTCTTATGATAATAATACCAGTTATGCTAGCACAATTTTTAATACTTACATTAACACACAAATATATATAACTTGAATAATTGTTTCCTCAAAATAATAAGAAATCTTCATCTTCTTCAGTGATGAAATCTCTAAAGGGCGTTCTCTTCTTCTTCTCTCTTAAAACACTCAGGTGAGCTTCTTCAATTTCGATTGAAACTAAAATCGAGCTTCTCCATCCATGAAACTGGAAGCCAACAACATACAGAACAATTTGATTTCTCTAATTATGAAATCCAGATCCAGACGGAAATTACAGATTTATTCAAATTTTTCAAGAAATAGGATGTTAGATGTTAGAACTATCATTTTGTTATGATATTCAGGTGAATCGGAGTTGAAATCGGTGAAACATATGTTAAAAAACTACTGGCAGTCATAAAATAGGGTTTCAGAATCTTTATGGTCGCATGAAAAAGATAAAAAGTAAATGACTATTTTACCCCCAGCAAAATAATTGAGAAAACGGCACAAAACACATTTGCTGGATTGAACACGCGACTTAGGGCTTGATTGGTTCACCCGCAACCACCCGCAAATGCTGCATTTGCAGTTGCAAGCATTTTATGCCAATCATGCAAATTGCAACATACCGCTCCGAACCGCTTGAAATTCTTCTATTTCAAAAGTACCTTCTAGCTATCGTTTGCGGCTGCGAGCGGTTGCGGTTGGTTAAAAAATAATTATTTTCTAATTTTTAATTTTATAATACTAATAACATTTTACCAAAAAAAATCAAAACAAAATTTTTCAAAAAATATAAATTTATTATAATAAATTCTTAAATTCTTTATATATCTACTAACTAAACTAAAATATATTTATAGTATACAAATATTTTCTAAATAAAAAAATGTTTCAAACCTCTTAAAATAAATAATTTTAATTAGTTATTATAAAATTTATTTAAAACTTCACTTTTCAATTTTGATTATGGTAATACAAATTTTTTCTTATAAAATTATATATTTTAAATATGTTAAACAACATCTGCAACCGCTGTCAACCAGTCAGTAATTTTCTACAAATGCACCCGTTTCTATTTATTAAACCAGTGGTACAAACTGCTTAATAAATTTTATAACCGCAACTACCCGCTTCCACAAGCATCCGCACCCGCAAACGCAACCACCACGTTTAAACCAGTCGAGCCCTTAAAAGACTCTGAAGCGATGCAATAACCAACTAAGCTATCAAGATTTCTAATAACAATATGCCAACAACTTATATAAGTATTATATCGGTTTGAGGATTTTGTTTCTTTCAATCCGTTAAAACGACGTTGTTTTATCAAAACGAAGCATGACGTCGTTTTGACTTAACAGAGATGTTAACGTCAATTTAACTTCGTTATCGTGTTATGTTAGTGTAGTTAACGTCGTGCCTCAAAAATGCGAGTCAATACAAATTTGCTATTTAATTTTAAAGTTAACAACAAGTTTAGGATTTAAATGGCATTTTGAAAGTTCATACTTTAAACGTCCACTTTTTTAAAGTTCATGCATTTTTTTACATTTTTTCCATTACATGTTACATATATGGGATATAATAGCCTTTATTGGTCTTCAATATCATCTATATCTTAGGGAGCATATCTCGTAAGAATTTATGTTTGGTAATTGAACTATTATAGTTTTTTTTTTTACTTCATAATTTTTTTCTTCAATTATTTGAAAAGTTCCATGAATGTAAGACATGATTAGAGTTTACTTTGACAAGCAAATATTTATGACTTGTTCTTCTTCAGTTGCAAGTGAGAATAAGAGAAGAAAATATCACCAAAATGTGCCAAAAAAATAAAACTATAATTGTTCAGATTGATTCACTTTCAAGAAGGTAGATTATAGCCTCTACACTTAAAAGTCTTAAACCGTACATTATTGTTTGGGCTCGAAGAACTAGATTTTGGTAATAAGAAATGCTCACATCCGTCTGTCAAATGGGGGATTATATCGCTGTTTTCTTCGGATGATTCACTCAAAACACACACATAAGTTGGAAACTTTGGTTCTAATTTGGAACTGCTGGTTAATCGAAAAACAGAAGTGGTGGTGGATTTCGTTTATGGGATCCACCATTCGGAAACCAGAGGGTACAAAACTAAGGCTAGACTGTAGTAAGCCGAGTGAACCAGCGCGAGATTCCTATTTTGGAGCCAAGAATTGTAGGAAAAACTATACTTGATGACAAAGCGAAAATATTCCGAAATACAATTACACTTAGCTTTATTGCTTTGCAGATCCCAATCACACGAGACTGATACGAAAAATAATCTTAGCAGAAGTAATTTCTTATGTTACAGTATACAGTTTACCTGGCACATGAAATTTTCAGGCCAACTCCAAGTTGTATATATATGTGAAGGAGCTAAAGCTCGAAGGCTGGCCTGTCTCCTAGTCACTTGAACGCTTTGGTGGTTTACGAATACCAAAGGCTGGTTATACGCATGTAAGACAATGTTGAGACATATAAAGATATCTTCAAGCAACGTTCTCAGGTCCATTGGAATCACACGTCAAAGACAGAACCTCCATCAGTTCCATTCGATATTCCAAACCTCTAAGATAATGTCCCAAGAGCATGCACCTTTCAATATAAAGCAGACACCATGATATAAGTGTATATTTATGCCTGTTGTTAAATATATGAAATCAATGCAAGTGAGAGGGTTCTAACCAGAAGAGAAGACGAGCAAGGTAGTCTCGAGTCAGTGAGATAAGAGGCTGAAACTGAATCGAAGTGTTCTCTACAAGTTCAGCACAATCTTCAGCACTTTTTGGTTTTACTGTTTCTGTAGGAGGACCTTCTGATGCTGGCAACTTGGAGTGCATCTTTGGTGATAGGGTTGCCAAAAGACCGTGAACAACAGAATGAATTGTCTCTTTCACTACAGGAGCCGCAGGTTCTGACAATTCAGCTACCTATTAAGAATATAGTTTAGATGGTCAGAGAGAACCAGAAAGACGTAAAAATATACAACAAGCTGGAACAAGTCTTTAGCTATTTTTACACAAACCTTCTCAGGTTGCAAAGATCTTAAGTAGTCCAGCAAATCATTCTTCTCTTCCCCAACAAATTGTTGCATTTGAAGCGCAGCATTTTTTCGCCTCATTTCTTGCAATTTCTGTGATGTAGCAACATCATAAGAACACATAACATATCCACAAAACCAAACACGATAGTGACGACAATGACTTTTTTATCATGTTGATTATATTAGAGAGACTGTACCTTTTTCACAGAAGACAATTGTGACTGCAAACGAATGATATATTCTTGAGCTTCAGAGGATACTCTTCCCAAACCTTCTTTATCAATCATTTCAGAAAGGCTCTGAGTTATGCTATCACTTGTGGATGAAACATTATTTTCATCGAAAAGCTCATCAGGAAACTTCCCTTCTTTCAAATCATATTCCGTATTTTCTGGAGTGTGGCTTTCCAAGTCTTCACCATTCATGCCAAGGTTTTTTTCAAGAAAAAGCCGGTATTCAGCATTCCGCAATGTATACCTACAGTGTAGCAACACATCAGAATTCCGCAATGTAAATCCTAAAGACATACCACTATAGTGTTCTAAAAGCTAACTTAGTAAACAAGAACCTATCGACATCTACCGAAAAGGAGTACAATTAGAACAGCCAACTAAGTAAACAACATGCCTACTATGTGATATTATAAAAGCAGATACACAATTTGATCATTCTTTGATGTATACTTCAGAACAATTGTATGAAACCATAAATCGAATGCCATAAAACGAATCGACTTTCAGGATAATGATAATTCTGTGTAGCTCTTTTGATGATCAAGTTTGACATTCCTACATGTAATGACTTCTAAATTCCATCATCAATTCCGCAATTCTACTAAAATCTAGTGCTACTGAGATGTAGATTTTTCACAAAGTTATGTTCATAAAACACACAACTTTCATAAACACTTATAACTAAACTTTTCGAATACTAATCAACCAACTCTAACTTAGCTTCAGTCTTAGCTCAAGACCTCGTCCATAACTACACCAAAAAAGTTAAAAACTTTTGATTGCAAATAAACAATATTGATGAGAACATACTCTATCTAAATTCAACTCCCACTAAGCCTCTCTAAGTCCTAGCTCATGACCTAGTCCAATACTAATAGAAAACTAAACTAAGAAAATCAAAACTTTTGATTACAAATGAATTGTATTGATGAATGGGAGCATACCCAGTCATCATAGAAGAAACCAAAAGCTTAGAAAAAGGTTCCCAAAGAGATTCAATATGAACTTGAAACCTATCAGATGGAAGAAGTCCCAACATCCCTGAGATTGTTCTTTTCATAGCATCCAAAGTAGTCAATGGAACATCTTTCTGAATCAAACTCACATCTAATGGCTCAATCTCTTGAATAAGATCTGAAAGTAGACATTTTTTAGGTGATCTAGAATCAGAATGAAGCGTGAAATCATCAAGAGAGAAGCCACCATCATCGCTACTGAAACTATTTGAAGAAGTTGTGGCTGAAGCAGTAATAGTGAGAGTTCGAAATCTCTTGAATTGAGGAAGAAGAAAGAGAAAACGAGAAGACTTTGTTGTGGGTTTACGGAGAAGTTGAGGAAGAGAAAGAGAGAAGGAAGAAATAGTCGTCGTCGCCATTAAAAGGTTCAAGCTTTAATGGCGGAATTGCACGAATTTTCTTCTTCTTCTTACTCCTCCTCTGAGCCTCAAACCCTAATTCCTCTTTTGTGTGCTCTGTTATCGTCAGCCACAAAATCAAAACGGGAACGTGACAAAAACGATGAGTACAACTAGGGCTGGGCACAGAGCGGGTACCCGCAAATTTTACTTGCTACTTGATCCGCCCCACACGGGTAATGTAAAAGTTCGCTGACATTGCTTCTCCGGCTTCAAACGGTGACCGCATAAATAGTCTTCTTTAAAATTCTACTATAAAGTAATTTGCCTTTGACCTGTTTTTTTTGCAAGTAATGAGCGAATGTGAACGGATACTTGCGGATAATTGCGGCGGGTAATTGTGGGTAATTATGACAGATAGCGGATAACGGGGCGGGTAATTGTGGCGGGTAGCAGGTAATGGGGCAGGTAACGGAAATTTTTGTCCGCCTTGATACTTGCTCCGTTACTTGCAAGTAGTTGAAAAATGCGCCTTGTTACTTGACTTGCACGGGGTGGGTATCCGCTTTTACGAGGCAGGTACGGAGTGGGGCGGGCGGGTAATGGGTACCTATGCCCAGACCTAATTCTTATTTTCCCATCACTACCTTATAAATAATGAGTAAATCAAAGATGTTTAAGCAAAATCAATAGGTTCTTCAAATTAATTAATTTAAGTGAAAAAAAAATTACGTTGTGGTTTGTTGTGGTGGTGGTTTTGTTTATTGATTAACCGGTAATAGTCCGGTTTTGTAATTTAGAATCTGGTTCAGTGGTCCTAGTCCATGGATAGAAAAAAGATTTGGAGGAGAAAATAGTTTTGTAAATTTTGTTGTTGTCAAGTAATGTCAAATACTGAATAACTCAGGATTTTGAATAATTTTCATAAATAATAGATCCGATAAGATAGGATTTAATAACATTTTCGAGAATCATCAATTCAATAAGATGAGATTTGAACAAAAATTAAAATCATACCAACTCTGTAATTCAATATGTCCCCTAGTTTTTTTTTTGGGGTTAAGACTCTTTATTTGATATAGAATCTTTGACTTTAAAGCCAAGTGGAACTGTTGAATACTTAAAAACTCAGTTCAAGCAAAAATCAAGTGTCTTTTAATCCTTAAACCTAATTTTTTGGAAATCGTCTGGGTTTCATGCATGTATATGTTTTATCCTCAAGCGGCTAGGATTCTTGTTGTCGCAAGCTCTGCCTCGATTTTTTCAGTGTTTGTTGTCGCAAGCTCTGCCTTGATTTTTTTTCACTGTGAAATTAGTACAACATTTAAGTTCTAGTGTGATAGAGTTCAACCCTACGGGCTTTTGTATCTGCCGTGGGTTGGTGACTTTCATTTTGCGGTCATGGGCCTTGTGAAGAGTATGTTCTAGAGAGCATAGATCTGTTATTGTGTTTGTTTCTCGCTCTGTGTCTTTGGTGCTAAAGAGCTCTGGTGGTTGTACGACGTTAGTTCATCCTTATACGGCGAGTTTAGTGCGTTTGGTATGGTCGTTTGTGAGTTCAGAGTTTCGGTGGAAAGCTTACTCTGTTTAGTGTATGTGTTTTCATTACTAGAGATTGTGAGCTTATTTGGTGTTTGTGAGGGTGTTTGGTGCTTGTTAGTCTATTCAGTGTTTGTGGTTGTTTGTGTGTTCCACTTCTTGGTTGGAAAGCCTTCTCTATTGGGCGATGTCTGAGATGAGCCTTTTGACATGCCTGATCTGCAAGAATACAGCTCCAGTGAAAAAAAAAACGAAATGAGCATAATGTGTAGATGTTTGAATCTGGAATGTCAGAAGATGAAAAGCTTAATCCTTGATATGCCTCGTAAGTGGCAACTTTATGATAGGGTATGTGGTGTAACCTTATATAGGGAGAGAGGTTTCAGTTTATATTCAAGTACCATCATGAATTAGAGGACATTCTTAACAAAGGAGTTCATATTTACAATGAATGGGCTTTGGCAATTGATAGATGGGTTGAAAATCCTCCTCCGGATTATCTTCAATTCATCCCTGTGTGGGTTCAACTTCGTAACATACCAGTAACCTACTTCACCACTGATGCTATCACAGCTCTTGGTGAATTTGCAGGGTAAGTTGCTGAAGTAGTATTTGATCCTACAAAAGCTGATAAGAAGAGTGCACATTAGGTTTGATGTCTAAAACCAGTGAGAAGAACCAACCTTGTTAATCTGCCAAATATGGAGGCTCAATTATAGTCTTGTGTGACTTTCAAAGAATACATAAGCGGTGTTTCACTTGTCAAACGTTAACTTATGCTCACGAGAGATGCCCTTTCGTAGCAAAAATGTGAGAAGAAAAGGGAGCGCTAGCAAAGCGAAACAAGGAAGTTGTAGTTAAAGTGAAGCAGATCATTAAATAGAAAGACCCGCTTTTTGCGGTTATAGAGAAACAACAAGTTGGTATTGATCTAGCTACACATCGCTTAAGAGTTGTTGACGAGGTGTTAGAAAGTATGAGGCAGTACCTAATGGTAGCAGAAGGTGCTGAGCTAATTGCAAGGAAATAGATTATCAAGAAATCATTGACTCATCTGATGAAGGACCCACTTTGCCAAAAATCTATGCTCGGGCTGGAGCTTTTGCTGATGGTTTTTGTAGACATTAACAAAGGAAAATTTCTGATTTACGTGATGAAGTATCTACTGGGGGAGTGGCTACTAAGACAACAAATGAATAAAGGGAGGCTAATTCTAGATCACAGCTCAAGAACTTGTTTGTGCTAAAGGAGAAAGACATAGCAGAGATAAATAAAATATCAAGGATGGAAGTACTTAAAAGTCTTCTTGAAAAACCCGAACCACTCTCAGAAAAAGAAGAAGCTTTGAAGAAGAAGCTCATTGAACAGAGATGCTATAGTCTTGAGGTAGAATGGTTATATGGTTTGTTGTGCATGATGTCTTATCTTGGATTGAAATGCCGTAGTTAAGTAATGTAATATTAAGTAATTTGTTGGTTTGTCTTAATTTTATGTTGTAGTTTGGATGGTCTTTTATCTAGTACCAATTGAGTTTCCCATTTCTTCTTATGATATTTTTAATTCCTTTTTGTGTCAACTTATTAGTATATTCGGACGGACGAATCACACAAGATTAAAAATAATAAAAAAATAAAGGATATATTTTAAATAAAGGGTTCCTAACTCTATTAGAGATTAAAAATTGTTAAAGTTGAAGTTATGAAAAAATTGATATCTTACTTTTCTAGATTTGAAGAACCTATGGCTTTGAATGGTTGGTAGGTATACTGCGGATCGGATTAAAGTCAGATTGGTCCGCATTTATTTTACCATTCACAAAATTGGACTAGTACAAATTACTTCGGACTGAAATAGTCCATACCAGTCTGTAATTAAACGTCGAAGTGCCTACCATAAGATTTGTACTGTTTCTCCGATTTTTTCAATCTACACCTTTTTAGCTCCATATGCGTCGGACGAGAATGGTTTTCTCTACACTTCAATCCGGATACTTTCTTTTCATTGGATAAAATTGTGTTTTTTTGTGAATATATATACCACTCATTAATAAAAATCTCAAATTTATTTCACCCAACAAAAAAAAAATTGGGAGAGCCAGAAAAAAAAAATCTTATCTTCTTTATCTTCATATCTTTAAAAAAATTTGAAATTCTTCATACCTTCAGATCTGAAAAAATAAGAGGTATAAATTCTTTAATAACTTAAACTTTAACAATTTTAATCTTTTATAGAGTTAGAAACTAGTTTTTTAAAACATATCTCTTAATATTTTGTGATGATAGATGTCTTCATCAAGAGGTAGAACAACAAATATGGATCATCCAACACCAAGAAGAAATACCAACACCAACACCAACATAGATCCTCCTCCCATACGTAGAAGGGTAATTAATTTTAATTAATTTTAGTTGATTAATTTTATAATTAATTTTTTATAACTTTAGTTGATTAATTTTTATAATTAATGTTTTATTGTCTGAATAAATATATAACTTTAGTTGATTAATTTTTATAATTTATCTATTATTTTTTGTTGATTATTTAAATATTTATAATTAATATTCGTAGAAAAAACCTGATAGAAAATATACTCATGAAGAAGAAAAAGCATTGATTGAATTTTACGATGAAGCATTAGCTACAAATAATTACATGTTTAAATATCCGGGACAAGCAGGGCGAACATATATTGTTCGTAAATTCAACGAAAAACTCAAGGAAAATATGAAATGGAATGAACTAAGAAGCAAATTGGATGAATGGAAAAAACAATACAAAATATGGATCTATTTACAAGGCAAGACTGGTATCTCGGTAGATCCCATTTATCACAATTCATCAATGGTCCTCCACCAAGGAATAAAGAAGAGTTATTTAACAGATCTCATGCATCTATATCGTTTCTTTTTAGAGGGTTTTAGGGAAAAAGAAAGAGATGAGACCTAGATATGGTTTGGAGGTGCAGAAGAGTGTGATTATCGCCATGATGGGACTCCATAATTTTCTGCACCTCCAAACCATATCTAGGGTCATCTCTAAGAATCTTCCATTTCTTCTTCCACACTCTGAAAGCTCGTTCTATAACGGAACATATAAATGCATAAGACCTGTTAAATAACTCTTCTTTATTCCTTGGTAGAGGACCATTGATGAATTAAAACATTATTTATTCAGACAATAAAACATTAATTATAAAAATTAATTAAAACTAATTACCTTTCTACGTATAGGAGGAGGATCTATGTTGGTGTTGGTGTTGGTATTTCTTCTTGGTGCTGGAGGATCCATATTTGTTGTTCTACCTCTTGATGAAGACATCTATCATCACAAAAAATTAGAATAATCAAAAAATTAAGAGATATGTTTTAAAAAACTAGTTTCTAACTTTAAGTTATTAAAGAATTTCTACCTCTTATTTTTTCAGATATGAAGGTATGAAGAATTGCAAATTTTTTTAAAGATATGAAGATGAAGAAGATAAGATTTTTTTTTTCAGCTCTCCCAATTTTTTTTTTTGGGTGAAATAAATGTGAGATTTTTATTAATGAGTGGTATATATATACACAAAAAACAAAATTTTATCCAATGAAAAGAAAGTATCCGGATCGAAGTGTAGAGAAAACCATTCTCGTCCGACGCATATGGAGCTAAAAAGGTGTAGACTGAAAAAATCGGAGAAACAGTACAAATCTTATGGTAGGCACTTCTACGTTTAATTGCAGACTGGTATGGACTATTTCAGTCTGAAGTAATTTGTACTAGTCCAATTTGGTGAATGGTAAAATAAATGCGGACCAGTACGACTTTAATCCGATCCGCAGTATAGAGTTTTTTTCTTGTTTCTCTGTAATTTTTCATTTTTAGGTGAAAACAAATGTGTGATTTTTATTAATGGTGATGTATATACATGCAAAGAAACACAATTTTATCCAATAAGGCTAGTACTCGGATCCAAGTTTAGAGAAACACAGTTTCGTCCGATTTTCACTATTGGTATGGAGTTTGGAAGATGTGGACTGAAAAAATCGGACGAACATTACAATTGACATGGTATGGAGTTCTCCATTCAAATGCATACTGGTATAGAGTATTTTAGTCCGGAGTGGTGTGTACTAGTCCGATTTTCTGAATGATTAGTAGTGTTATTTTGTTTGACCAATTTTTTTTTTTGTTACTTAGATTTTTTAATAAAGTTATTTTGACAACCAATTGTTTTTGTTAGTTTGTTGATTTTCTTAAAAGTATATGCTTTTGAGATGAGGAGATTCAGAAAATTAGATTTTGAAAAACTTCGTATGATAGAAAACTTGCATAAATATGTATTGTATTCATGTAGTTTTTAATTGGGTTTTATATCTGGTTTAGTTTTTGATTAATAAAGCAATTTAAAATTAAAATGGTTTGGTATTTTTGTTAGAAAAAATACGTGACAGTATTTCGGAGCTCCACGAAAAGATAACCCTATTATATATAAACCTAGAGAACGTTCCACGCGTTGCGTGAATTTGAAATTAATATAATAAAATATGCAACATTTTGTAACTATATACATTAAAAATGTTACTTTTAAAATAAATTGAATATTTTATAGTTCACATTACATAAATTTACAAGAAAAATAATAATTGTCTCTTCAATTTAATTAACCCTTTGATTTAGCTTCAAATATACAATCTACTCATTCCACTGCATCACGTGAAAATGCATGTTGCCCGAGATAATTGATACATAACTGAAGACGCTCTTCCACTATATCATTTTCCATGTTGTGGATTTTTGCTATTTTCCAGAAATATAGTAGCAATGCCTAGAACATTTATATGTATGTTTTGAGTCAATGTATATGATTTTTAAGTAAAATCATATGGTAACTGATTCAATTGTACCAATAAAGTGAGAGCTAAACCTAACTTATACATATTTTAACAATTACAACAAAAGTTTTTTTTTGATAAATCAATATAAAAATAGATAAATATTTATGGTAATTATTTAAAATATTGATCAATGATACATCATTAGGAATAATATTTAGTTACTGAAAATACCTTGCAAAATATTTAAATAATAAATGCAAGTGAATTATTTATTTTAAAATAAATGAAAAATATCAAATAATTATAGGAAAATATGCTACATATCGCTGGAAAAGAGATATTATACTACATAATACATTTTTAATTAAATTATTATAATGTTTTTAATTTAATGAAAAAACAAAAATAAAATAGAAAATTTGTCTAATTTAAAGTTATTTTCCCTAGATTTTGCCTTATTTTTCCATCATTTTAAAATAATTAACTACAAATATATTACTGCAATATCTAATATATTTATTCAATTTATCACCATATACACAAACATGTAAATTAAGACTATTTGAGAAACTTAAGGAAACATAATATATTTTTAACCAAAATAACATTTTAAAATAATGTGATTAGTAATGTCATGTGAATTATTGTTATTAAAAAAAAGAAAACACATAGTTAGATTATAGGAAAATGTGCCATATGTTACAAGTATGGTAATTTACAAAACCTTATGAACCATATTAATCACAATTTAAAAATTTAGAATTTTGGTGGTATTTAAAAAAAAACAAATGCATGTATATGAATTTCGGATCAAATGCTGGAGTAGCCTTATTGAAATAAAAGGGAGCTGTATAACCTCTATGTAATCTGCATAGCCTTCATTTAACCCACATATGTGATATCTCCATTTTAACCTTGCTTCAATTGAAAAAAAAAATCAGCTCCAGGAAATCATCCCGACGGAATCGACGACATCTGAGATAGAAAATTGAGAAAAGAGAAGGTGGTGTTTGGTGAGTATCGTACACAAATCAACCTTCTCTTATCCATCCATATCATCTTCTTCAATGAAAAAAAAACCCATACATCATCAACAGTTGAAGTTGAAGCAAAAGCAAATTCGAGACAACAACAATGGGTTCACTTCTCTCTCTGCTTTGAGAATCAGAAAAGGAGTTCACTGTCACGCGGTGGTTTCTGGGTTTGGCTTGGATACTTATGTTCAGGCTGCTTTCGTGACGTTATATTCAAAGTGTGGTGATATGGGAGCCGCACGCCAAGTGTTCGATAGAATGCCTGAGAAGTTTATTGTGGCGTGGAATTCGTTGGTTTCTGGGTTTGAGCAAAATGGGTTGACGGAAGAAGCTATTCGGGTGTTTTATCAGATGCGAGAGTCAGGGTTGGAACCATATTCAGCGACATTTGTGATTGTTCTCTCAGCTTGTGCACAAACTGGTGCAATTAGTTTAGGCTCTTGGGTGCATCAGTGCATTCTCTGTGAAGGTCTTAACCTGAATGTTAAACTCGGTACTGCGTTGATTAACTTGTATTCTAGGTGCGATGATGTTGGAAAAGCCCGGGAAGTGTTTGACAAGATGAAGGAAACTAATGTGGCTGCTTGGACAGCAATGATCTCTGCTTATGGGACTCATGGATATGGCAAAGAAGCAGTAGAACTTTTTAATAAAATGGAGGATGATTACAGTCCAATCCCTAATAATGTAACATTTGTTGCGGTTGCGGTTTTATGTAACATTAGTTAAAATGGTTATGATTACAAAATAGTTAAAATGGTTAAACATAAAGAAAAACAAATTTTAAAAAAAAATGATATATTAGACATGTTAAAATAATATATTAGAAGTTAAACTATGTTAAACTACTCTTAAACTACTGTTAAACTAAGTTAAAATATGTCATATTTACCAATTTTATTATTCCGAATTCATAACGGTTTAACAAAAAATAATTACCACATATGGTTAAGCTTAGTTAATATTTAAAATGGTAAAAACAAATTTTAAAAATAAAAGATATATTATGCATGTTCCCCTTAATTTTTCGGTAAAAACCATATACAATGTATGTTACTTAGTTATTACTATCATATGAATACTAAAATAAAATATAACCTCTATTTAATTTATTTTGAATCATAATACGATGTTAAATGTGAGTTAAAATGCAATTTCTGAAAGGTAAACTAGTTTAAATCATTTTAAATAGGGTTAAACTAGGTTTATGGTTTTCAGCATGAAAGTTAAACTATGTGTAACTTTGTTGAACTATATTTTTAGTTAAACTAGGCGGTTAAACTATATGTAAAATATTGACGGCGCCGCTTTTTAATAAAAGGAATGACGGCGCCGTTTTTTTAAAAATAATATAAAAATAAAATTAATAAAACTTTTTAATAATAAATAAATTAAAATAATATATTGGAAGTTAAACTATGTTAAAATACTCTTAAACTACTGTTAAACTAAGTTAAAATATGTCATATTTACCAATTTTATTATTCCAAATTCATAACGGTTTAACAAAAAATAATTACCACATATGGTTAAGCTTAGTTAATATTTAAAATGGTAAAAACAAATTTTAAAAATAAAAGATATATTATGCATGTTCCCCTTCATTTCTCGGTAAAAACCATATACAATGTATGTTACTTAGTTATTACTATCATATGAATACTAAAATAAAATATAACTTCTATTTAATTTATTTTGAATCATAATACGATGTTAAATGTGTGTTAAATGCAATTTCTGAAAGGTAAACTAGTTTAAATCATTTTAAATAGGGTTAAACTAGGTTTATGGTTTTCAGCATGAAAGTTAAACTATGTGTAACTTTGTTAAACTATATGTAAAATATTGACGGCGCCGCTTTTTAATAAAAGGAATGACGGCGCCATTTTTTAAAAATAATATAAAAATAAAATTAATAAAACTTTTTAATAATAAATAAATTAAAATAATATATTAGAAGTTAAACTGCGTTAAACTAAGTTAAACTGCGTTAAACTAAGTTAAACTGCGTTAAACTAAGTTAAACTGCGTTAAACTAAGTTAAACTGCGTTAAACTAAGTTAAACTGCGTTAAACTAAGTTAAACTGCGTTAAACTAAGTTAAACTGCGTTAAACTAAGTTAAACTGCGTTAAACTACGTTAAACTAAAGTTAAACTACGTTAAACTAAAGTTAAACTACGTTAAACTACGTTAAACTAAAGTTAAAGTACGTTAAACTAAAGTTAAACTAAAGAATTTAACTGTTTCTGATATAATATTTTAAACGATATCTTGAAATTAGAGTGTACTTTTCAATTTGTCTTTTAACATTGATAACTTGTTTAGTTTTCATGAAGAAAATCGTTTTCTTTGTCTGCTATACAACGAATAAAAATGTGATTACTTCATCTTTATAACATATGCATATGGTTTGTCTGAAAAATCTCCCCTCTCAACTTATGACAGTGTCTTGATTCGCTACACATTTGCTGAGTTTTATGCTCTTTCCACTGTTGTCTTTAGCTACAATAGTCTACAAGAGCTTTTTGCTTATATGCATACAAAAGTTGAAAAATGTGAAAAGAGAACGCTTCATCTCTTCATCCTCCTCATCCTCATCTATGGCATCATCACTGTCTTCTTCATCTTCAACATGAAAGTCCTCATCATCCTCCTCTAGCATCATCTTCTTTGTTGCATCTTTGTCTTTCAAACCAGTGTTTAAAACCACAGTCCCTCCCTGAGAGCTCTCCATATCCTTTCTTAGTTTCTCCATTTCATGCTTCTTTCCTTCTTCTTCCAACATCTCATTCTCTGCCTTTCTCTTGTCAAGATCAGCCCTGAAGTAAAACACAAATCATAAGCATAGAACTTGCAGACACAAATCAAACAATCTTGTTACAATGATGTATCTTCTAATGACGCACTTATATGACTACAAGAGAAGTATGTTTAGATAATGAGAATGCAGACAATCTCCAGAATTTTTAACTCTAAATCTTAAGCTACATTGCATATGAATCTGCTACTTGAATATAAGCCAAAGGAGCTACTCTAGACTCTCGAGTCAACAATACTGATACTAAACAAAGAAGATCTTGATTGGATTAAATGATTAATTAGTACTTTGCCTAATGTGTTTGCAGACAAAGGAGCAATGACCATAACATCAGCCCAGCGTCTAAGCTCGATATGAAGCACGAGATAAGATGATAGTCATATGAACTAAAGTCTATTATCCATGGAGTTTACACTAAATAGGCCATTACTCAACATTGGCATCCACTAAATTCAAACTTTTTGCTAACTTAAAACTCAAACATAGCAGCACCAATAAGTACAAAATTTTCCAAAGATTTCCAATTGACAAAAAAATCAGAAATCGAAATCCATCTTGTCAATGTGAAGCAGAGAAAATGATCTGAAAATGATCCTATAGCCAAATTCTTGATGACTAGCTTAGTTACCAATAAACCCTTATCAAATTCGAAATCAAAGACCTTACATTGACCATATATTCTCCAGTAATAATAAAATTAGGTAGAACCCATAAACCCATCAATAAATATCACTCAATAACAGGAAACATCCTCGTTCCAAAACCTAGAAGGTATCAAAATTAGGATTCTCACTCAGATTGAGCTCCAATTACTTGAAATCAATGAGCTCCTATTACATGAAATCAATGAGTTCCAAAACCCAGAAGCTCCAATTACATGAAATCAATGAGCTCAGATTGGCCGAAATCTTAAAACTTCCTACAATCAGATTCTGGAAGAGACAGAGAACGCAAAAAAATTAAAGAAGCTTACCTTTTCTTCGAACTCAGCTTCTTCCATGGCGAGAAGAATCTCCTAATTGTGCGGTTGAGGCCACTATAATGGAAGCAAATACGATGCCAGAATTGTCTTTGTCGATGACGGAAACTGGCTCATCAACGTCGGAAGAAGCTCGAATTGGGTTTTGCAAATTTTGCAAGTTCTTAAGGTTTTGCTTCCGTCGGAAGAAGCTACGCATTGTAAACCGCAACGTCCCGAGTTTAATTTCGGAATCTTAGAGATTTGGAGAGAGTGAGAGTGAATTAGGGTTCTGAGAATTAAGAAAGAAGAAAAAATTTGAAAATTCAGTAAAGTCATCGTACAAATTGATTCACGAAGAAAGGAACGAGACAAAGAAGGGATGAGAATGATGGTTTTTTTGTAATAAATAGAACTGTCAAAGGTTATATGGTTTTTTCCTCAATTTTGAGATTAAAAGAAAATCAAAACAAAAAACATTAAAAATAGAGGCTATTCCGGCAAGTTCAAAATCCTGTAAGGTTACTCCAGCATTTGATCCATGAATTTCTCAATAAACTTTAATGTATTAGGTCGAAACGGATATTGAAATTATAATAATTTTTTTGTACCAATTGCAATATTAATAAAAAAATATCAAAAAATCAAAATAGAATAATATACTATAGAACAAAACATAAACACGTGTGAGTGTGACATTACTTATTCTTGAATATATAAACACGTTTTAGTATGATTAAAGCTTTTTTGTAATTATTTTTCATATCAATTCTAAATATTTTTGTTATTTAGTAATATAAGATAATCTCATAAAGTGTTTGATGTGAATATTTTTTAAAAATTTGTGAAACTAAATAAAAATTAAATATTTGAATATATTATAAATTGAGAAACTCACTTTTAGATACTAACATTTTGATGGCAACAAAAAATTGAAAATAAAATTATATATCATGATGTTCTCTACCATAACAGGGTTGACATTGGTGTCCGGATACATATAATAATTTAAAAAATATAGTAAGATTATGTATGAATTACAATTAAGAATTAAAGACAAAAAGGTAAACAATTAGAAAATAGAAAAATAATTATTTTCATATTTTAAAATTAAAATTTAATATATATATCATATCTTACTGTTACCTAGCACATGAATTTGGTGCACTTCCTATAAATGAAATAGCATATGATACATACATATTGAAATTTATGTTTGCTTCAAACCTACAAAAATGACATAAGATATACGTTAAAGTTAGTTGAATATATAAAAAGGATTATTTATAAAATTATGTGAGTTTTGAGATATGAGGGTTAGTGAGATGGGTCATGGATTTCTTGCTATTTATAGGATTTTGTTTGGTTAAGAGCATATTATAAATTTATTTATTTAATGGGGTAGTTAATGCACTAATCTTTATTTTTATTTATATCTATAAGGTCAATGTAATTGTATGCTATATGAGTTACATAAAAATTATAAGACTTACAAAAATGCATTAAGTACATTGTAATATATTATATTGATTGTGATACTATAAATGCTATAGAAATTACAAAAATGTCAAAATTAACAAAATAAATAATTGAAATAAAATGAAATGAAATTTATTGCCTTACAACATGGATATGATTATTAATATGAAAGTTATAAAATATGTGAGTAGGTGCATAAAATAAATTTATTGCTTTAAATAATTGAAATTTATTGCTTTGAAAATTTATATGAGAGTTGCAAAATATGTGAGAAAATAAATTCTCAAAATTTTCTACATGACATTGATGTGGATGTCAAATGAAAATTAGTATTGGACAATAAATATAATATGCTATATGTGGCCAAAATATATAAAAAAAACTAAATATCTTATCATGTATATTCTGAATTTATTTTATCATCCACTAATTTGTTTATTATTTTTTGTTTTATATAATGTGAAAATTAAAGATAAAATATAGAGAAAATGTATCTTGTATCTATTGTTTCTGTTATACAAGGTTTTCCAAAATCTCATTTTCTGAATCTCCACATTTCGAAAACATATACTTTTAAAAAATCAACAAGCTAACAAAACAAATTGGTTTCAAAATAACTTTATTGAAAAAAATCTAAATACAAAACCAAAAAAATTGACCAACACAAATAACACATAAGACACTCAATCTCTTGAGGGGTTTTAGAGAATTCCATGGGAATTTTCCGAAGATTCCTGGTGGCAAAAACTTCATTGAATTATGTTTCTCCAAAGACGGATTTTCATTTGAGAAGATTGTTTACTCCCTTAATTATGGTTGGATCTCGATGAAGCGACCAGAAGTAGAAAGAAAAGATGAATGATAAATAGTTGTCGGAACATTGGTCGTTTTGATTAACCGGAAGCTGCTAACATACAATTGTACCCCATAAACGTGCTCCATCACTTGATTTGAAGTCATTCCTCAAATGGCATGGTCAACATAAGAAAGGTATTTAATTATGAAGTCAATGAAAACTTAGGCATTTAAACGACATTTTTAAAAAAATTGGGGATTTAAACGTCTACAATTTGAAAGTTGATGATTTTTAATAAAACTTAAAATGACGTCGTTTTGATTAAACGGAAGTTTGAACGCCGTAAATGTCAATTTAACGACGTGCCTCAAATGATCCAGTCAACGAAAGTTTGCTATTTAATTACGAGTCAACAAAAAACTTGAGCATTTAAATGGTATTTTGAAAGTCCAGGTTTTAAACGTCATCTATTTGAAAGTTCAGGCTTTTTTGACATTTTTCCTATTGTTTAATTCTCCGTGGATTGATCCTAAAATACTAGACGTGATACTAGACATTCTTAGGTTAATTGATAGGCCTATAAAAATCTACTACTGTCACCCACTAAAAATGTGTGCAACATGAACGTGAATGATTCAAAAAGAAAAAAAAAACAAACATGTTGCAGCAGTGACGGTGAAGACTGAAGATGGTCTGATGGTGATGATGACAATAAATCGGTCAAAATAGATGGGTCTTGACGGTGAAGACTGGAGATGGTCAGACGATTATGTTGATGGCAGAATGAAAACAATGACATCTCTGTTACAAATCAAGATCGAAGGATGAAGGAGAAGAAGTTCTAAGCGTTTTACAGAAACCAAAAATCCGAATAGTTTGAAGATACCGAACCAAACCTGTAACAGAACCCATTCCTTATATGTGTCGATCGGTTCACCACAAATAACAGACCTAGAACTGAAAACAAAAAATTTCAGTTCGTTTTGGTTTGGAACTTTTGTTTGGTTTTAGTTCTCAGACATATATAAAAGGTTCAGTAACATTCATATATTTTACCTCTATTTATATATTTTTCTTTAAAAATAGGGAAATTTTTTATTATGGACCCTTTTGAAAATTTATTTCCAAATAAGATTTCTTGGGAAGAGTTTTGAAGCGGTATGAGCTCTGTTTGGAAATAAACTTTCAAAAGGGTACATTTTGGTACTTTTACCTTTAAATAACTACTAGTTTTTGTTATTTCTATAATTTTAGTTTCACAGTTTTATTAACTAAACTATTTTTAAATTCTTAATAAAATCATCACAAAAATCGAGTCAATTTATCATAAGTTTTTTTTAATTATTAAAATATGTTTGTTCAAAACTAGTTGAAATTTAAAATATTAAATAATATATAAAACATAATTACTAAATATACAAAATTTGAATATAAAATTGATATACCAAATTTACTATACTATATTTTCCTCTGGTATGTCTTAGTGATAATAAAAACAAGATTAAAACAAAACAAAAAATAAAGAAGAAGATAAAATTCAATTAGTGCATATGTTTTTCCTTATTTATTGTTTGTTTAATTAATCATAAAATCAGCAATCTTCATAAAAACAAACATAAGTTTTCTAGGATAAAATATATATATTCATGAAGTGAACTATGGATTGTTGAGGAAAAAGGATTGTTAAGTCAGCAGTCTTCTTTCAAAGTATTCTGTGCTTCACTACGAGCACGTTTCAAATTCCTAAAAAAATCAATGAACTTTGCCACCAATTGCCTTTGCTAAGAAATATGCATAGTTAATGAATAACTCATTTTTTTACATTCCATGCATAAATCAAACAACGTTACAACAATGTTACCTTTTTTTTGTTCAAACCTAGTATTTTTTTAATGAACAAGATAAAAGTGAATCAAATTAATTTTTTAAATAATTATGTTTGCGTAGTATGTAATTAAATGCTAACTTGTGTAGAATAACACTTAGGGAATTTCATAATCTTTGTCAGTTGGTAAAACAACACTATTTATCAATCTCTAAATGTTTCACTACAAACTACAAATATTATACAAAATACATTAAATTCACTTTTAAACTATAAACATAATACAATCATTGAGCTATAAGTAAAATTTAAGGAAACTGTTCAAATTCTTCATGAATGCGGATTGACTAATATAAAATGTTTCAAACATAAGGAAGATTGAGACATGTTAATAATGTATCTTTTCACCATATATATGTTATCCCAAATGATAATAAGAAGAAGACTAAAACCAAATTAAAAAAGAAAAGAAATAAGAAGATTCAAACCCATTACAATACAATTTATTTATTTTTTGCTCACTTTTATCATATAGCAAGCTATTATTTAATCATAGAAAAAAACATATGGTTTATATGGAAAATATATGTCTTTCATCATGAGGTACTGAACCACTCGGTTGTAAAGAAAATATGATAAGCCAACATTCTTCTATCAAAACTTTGAGTGCTTCACTGCAAAGACGTTTCAAATGACTTAAAATCCAATGAATTATGCCACAAAAATCCAATTAAGTATGCCACCAATGGCATCAGAAAATTATTGACATATTTGATGGAGTTTAAGCAATATACATAGTTATTAAATAACTCATTTTCTACATTCAAGGGGGAAATTATTTTGTATATTCAAAACATCATTACAACAACGCTAACTTTTTATGTTCGAACCTAACATTCTTTTTTCATGAATAATATAAAAGTGACGTAAATTAGTTTTTTAATTAATTATGTTGGCATAATATATAATTAAATGATAACATATATAGAAGAAAACATAGGGAATTTCAATAACTTGTTGGTTTGTAAAAACCTAAGTTTATTTTTCATCCATCTCTAAATGTTTTACTGCAAAAACTTCAAATAATAAACAAGACATATTAAATTCACTTTTAAACTAAAAACATTATACAATCATTGAGCCGGAAGTGAAATTAACATAAATTATTCAAATTCATCATATAACAATAATAATTTTGTATGTTGATTGACTGATAGAAAATGTTTTAAACGGGAAGAAGATAAAGACATATTAATAAGATATATTTTGTCATCTTATCCCAAATGATGGTAAAATAATATTTAACCCAAAAAAAAAAACATTACGCTCATTACAACACACATTTAATTATTGTTTGCTCACTCTTATCATATGTCAAGGTATTAATTAAGCATAGAAATGAACATAAGTTGTTTTATGAAAAAAACATATGCCTTTAATTGTGAGGTGAACCATGGGTTATTAAGAAAATATTATAAGTGAACATGCTTAGGTCAAACCTTTGTATGCTTCATTACAATTACACTTTAAATGACTTAAAATCTAATGTAGTATGACACCAATTGCCTTGGGAAACTATTCATAAACTTGACAGAGCTTAAGCAATATGCATAATTAATGAATAACTCATTTTCCGCATTCAAAGATGAAATCTTTAGTATAACCCAAAAGATTATTAAAACAACATTATTTTTTTCTTCAAACCTAGCATTTTTAATGAATAAGATAAAAGTGATCCAAATTAATTTATTAAAATAATTGGGTAATCAAATGTTAACTTATACAGAACAAACTTGAGAAATTTCGAAAAACATTTTGGTTGGTAAAAGACTACATTTACCATCCACTTGTATGCGGTTGAATGCAGTAGGAGGATAAGTGACAATGAATTTACTGGACGAATACCAGATTTTATTGAAACTTTGACACAGATGACTAAACTTTAAGTATTTACTTCATTTTTTCTAAGGAGGTTCTAGCTTTCCTTATGGACATTTAAACTAAAGTATTATTTTGTAGGGATCAATCTCTAATTGTTTTGATACAAACTACAAACATATTAAATTCACTTTTAATATATAACTAGATAGTGACCCATGCTCTGCAGCATGAAAAAATATTTGCATAAATTTTGGTTCGTTAGTTTACAAAATAATATAATAATAAGAGTATTTGTTTTAAATTTATTTTACTCTATGTATTTTATAATTGTGTATATTTTATTTACTTTATATCATACTCCGATCTAGATCTATAATTGGTATAGTAAACCCCACGACCTTGCACTAATTTATTGTAAATGATGACATTTCTAGTAATTAAAACATCATATTATTATAATTTATTGTTAATATTATGATTCATTGTTTTATTGTTTATTATATTTTTCAAATGGATAAACAAATAAGTTCATATACTCGTTTATATGATTCAACAATTTTATTATTTTTTGTCAAATGATTTGTGATTTTTCTTAATACTATCAATTTATTAGATTTAATATAATTATGTAGTTTGTAGATGAGGTTTAATTTTATATTTTAAAAACTAAAACACCTACTAAAATATAGTGTAAGTTTTATTCTCTTTAATTACAACAATTTCGGTATAATTAGTTTAATAGAATAATCATAATTATTATTTATAATTGTAAATAGATGTTTAAAGAAGATGCTGTTATTGATTCTAAATTTATTGATAAATTAAAATAATAATTAAAAATCTGGTTAAAAACGAAAAAATATTCTAATGGCATTTATGTAATATAACACATGAAAGTTGGTTATTTTCTTTTCAACATTGCTTAAATAATAGTATAGAGATCATTGAGTCGGAAGTGAAGTTATTCAAATTTGTCATATTACAACAATATTTTTGTATGCAGATTGAGTGATTCAAACAAGAGGAAGAAGGACACATATTAATAAGATATTTTTCATCATATATATGTTATCACAAATGATAGTAAAAAGAATATTAAAAAAAACAATTTTAAAAGAAAAATATTAAAGCTCATTACAACACATATTTATTGATTGTATACTCTCTTATATCCCACCAATAAAACGTTGATTCACCATTCTGAATATCCTAACAAATAAATCCCGAATCTTTAGGAGTTTTTTCCATATTCAAGATCCCAAAATACCATCTGTTACACTCCAAAAAGAATGATGCTTCAGAAAATAAGCCCGAGTTCAAGAAACCCAAAGAGAACCCGATTTTGCAAAAAGTCACCAGATAAGACTTAGTACAAAAATACATGCCAAAACACATAGTCTTCGAATTCCTAACATGCCTTCATCAACCGGATAAAAAACATCATCCCAAGAAATATTTGCTTTGTTCCTAATATTAAGAGATCCAGACCAAAAGAAAGTACTATAAAGACTTTCAATTTCATTTAGACATTGTTGGGGTAGTCGAAACACTGAACACCAAAAATTAGAGGTGCTTGATATCACCGATTCAATCAACTGAACACGGCCAGCAAAGGAAAGACTGTTGTTAGCTTTGATCATGTCGATAAGGGGTTCGTAGTCTTGTCTAGTCATGGATTTTGTGTTGAGTGGTAAACCAAGATACCTAATTGGAAGTTCGCTGCATGATAGTCCCAATTTCGAGGCTGCTTGAATTGCTCTCAACTTGTTAAAACCAGCAAAGAATATGGAGGATTTGACTGCATTTTTGTTTACCCCTGATATTACCGAAAGTTCCTTGAGCACATCCAGTATACCAAATATGGAAGTCGCATGCCATCCAAAAATACCAAGATATCATCCGAGAAGCTTAATCTCCACCTTACGACATTTTGGGTGATAACCAAATTTCCCATTTTGTGCTGCTTTATTAAATATTCTCCACAAGACATTACCAGCAACCACATAGAGATAAGGGGAATGAGAGCAACCTTGAAAAATACCCCCACTCGCTACGAATTAACTTCACCAACTTGTCATTTAATGAGATTGAAAAACGAGGCTGTGGACATACAGAAAAATATTGAATGTATGAATTTCTCGGAGAATAGCATGGCTGGAAGAGTAGGTTTAATAAACTCCATTGAACTATGTCGAAAAGCCTAAGAAATATTAAATTTAATTGCACAACTCAAGGATATTGAATCCTTGTGATAATCCTTAACCAATTATGTCGCTAAAAATACACTCTCGAGCAGGAGCCATTCCTTTACAAAGGCAATTTGATTTAACTCAATCATCTCTGAAAGTGTACTCTTTAACCTGTTAGCAATGGTCTTTGAAATGATTTTGTAGACCATGTTGGAACAAGCAATCGGGCGGTGACCATCAATAGAACAGTGGCATTCACTCCTCTCGGCATAAACCCAAACAAAAAGAATAACTGACCAGCATTCACTCCTATTTCTCTTTCACCAATTGGATGAGGGGGTTTTTTTTTTAGCCTCTAAAAACGTTAGTTACCTAAGTATTATGACACAATGTTATTTTCCTAATTTCCTCTACTCTTTTAGTCATCTAGCAAGTCAACCCTTTTTTACATGGTTAAGTTTTTTTTTTTAAAGGCATGGTTAAATTGTTACAAGCATACATATGTTTATGCCGTAGATTAAACAAAAAGTAATGTTAAAGTTATTTTGGTTTATAATTGAATATAAACTAGATTCGTACCGCAGGTCAATTATTTTGATATAAAATATAGTTTTTTGGTTTTTAAATGTTTAAAAATATTTTTATTTTATTCATATAATTTTATTTTATTTTTTATAATGTTTATAAATGTTTTTTTTCGTTTAATATATTTTTGTAGTTTTTACTTATTTATTTTTAGAATATATTTAACATGTTTTAAACATGAAATTGTTTTATTTCCATGTAGCAATAGAAAATTTTTGTTATTTGAATCAAACTTACGTCAAATGAATGATGTTCTTTACTCTCATTGAAACAGTTTAGAGAAAACCCTACTGAATTAGATATTAAATTAATAAAAACTAATAAAATTGTCAATTTTATGTATAATTAATTTTCCCACCAAAACTGATCCGGTTCTTGGAAAAAAAACTCGACTTTGTAATTTTTTTAAGAAACTACAAATCCATTATTTTACATCAAAATGAATAATTTGAAAATTTCCAGCAAAAAAAAAAACTGATATGTTTCTAACAAACTGTAAATCCGTTTTGCCAAGATAAAAATTTTACAGTTTTCCTACCAAAAACTTATCTGTTTCCCGCAAAAAAAACACCCCACTCTATAATTTTCTTAATAAATTGCATATCCGTAATTTTCCACCAAAATGAATAATTTGTAAATTTCCCACCAAAAACGGATCAGTAATTTTCCCCCCAAAAATGTATTCGAATCACAACATATGTAGAAAAAATATTTTTTTTATTAATGATATGTATTATATTATAGAATAATTCAACATAACTTGAAAATAAGATCAAATAAAGGTGAAATGAGAATTAAATTTGTTTTTCCGATCCGTTTCCAACCAAAAAACGTGATCTTGTAATTTTTCTAGCATACTGCAAATCTGTTCTGCCAAACTAAAAAAATTATAATTTTCCCGCCAAATACTGATCCGTTCCCCGCAAAACAAAACTCGACTCTGTAATTTTTATAATGAATTGCAAATCCGTAATTTTTCACCAAATCAAAAATTTCCAAATTTCCCGCCAAAAATGGATCTATAATTTTCCAGCCAAAAAAAAGTATTGGTATATATTATATAATAATTTAAAATAATTTGAAAATAAGATCAAATAAAGGTGAAATGAGAATCATAATTATATTTCTGATCCATTTCCCATCAAAAAACTCGATCTCGTAGTTTTCTTAACAAACTGCAATTCCGTTTTGCCAAAATACAAAATTTACAATTAACCATCAAAAACTGATCTGTTTTCCAGAAAAAAAAACTCGAATCTGTAATTTTCTTAACGAACAGCAAATCGGTAATTTTCCACCAAAATGAAAAATTTGGAAATTTTTAGCCAAAAAAGAATCTGTAATTTTCCCGCCAAAAAAATAGATTCGAATCACAACATATGTATAAACAAAAATTAAACTTTTATTAATTATATGCAATATATAATTATTCAAAATAATTTGAAAATAAGATCAAATAAAAGTGAAATGAGAATCATAATTATTTTTCCAATACATTGATTTAAATTAGGTAGATAGATTTTAGGCAAATAAAAATTAATGTTAGTTTCCATAATATTGTTGTTTTAAACTGTTTGGATAAACTTATAACATTAATCATGGTTTATTTGTTTTAATATGGATATTTGGAAAACCCACTCGTTTTAATATGTTTGGATACACTTATAACATTAATCATGGTTTATTTGTTTTAATATGAATGTTTGGAAACACCCTTTTAAAGTGACTCTTTTTTAATAGTGTAGTAGATAGATTTTTCCAGAAAGGCTAGATTCAAAGTACAAATTAGTTCGAATATCAAGAAAAAGGGAAAAAGAGGCAAAGGTTTGGCCATCGTGTTGCAGAATTTTGAAGACATATATTAATGAGTTAGCTAGAGATCATGTTCTGGAAATGTCAGTTTGCTTTGGTACAAACCCAACAGATTTCATGCTAATTATGTTTCTTTGTTATAAATCTGTAAAAGAACCTAAAAATAACAGTTTCATAGAACATGTTTCTCTTCACGAACCCACAAACCCTTATTAATACCAACATTTTGGTCGTAGCTCTCTCCCTTGCTGTTTCTATGTTTGGGCCACCTCTATATGATTTTTTATTCTTAACTTAAGGGCGGACATATAATACCATAGATTAAATGCATGTTTATGCCCTATAAGATTATGACGTTATAAAGTTTCAGCCTTAATGTATTTGTGTTAATGTGTTAAATGGCTAAAATTTTTTTTTCAACCAAACGTTTAAAATCTAAAGAAAACTTTTTATCCAATCCAAGAAGAAAAGAGTTTACAAATATAAAGTCATTACATCTACTACGAACTGAACGAGCTAAACAATTTAGTCTATAATTAAACCGTACATTCCCTAAGCAATCTGAATTCGTTTAGAAGATTAGAGAGAACGAACTAATTGTTTGGGAACGGGTCATCTTGATCAGATCCATACAATTTGTCTCTAAGTCTAAGCGAACTACCTCGAGAAAGCATGATTGTCATGGGCCATAGTAAAGCTTCCAACTCGAAATAGAGGAGGATAAAGTCCTTCTCTGACCATAGTACCATCTGACTTCATACAAATCCAACCCAAACCTGTGGTTGTATCCTAATATTTCTAAGATTCATCTATTTGTCACTTGGCACATGTACTCGACCCGACCTGTTATGTTATACTCTAACTCTCTAAATAACTAGTGGGACCTAAGCCATCTCCATGCGGACCATGCCTTACACTCTCAGATAACATGGTTTATTAATATATGAGGGTTTTCAGGCAGCCTTCAAAATCTAAGAAAATTATATTATAGGGGTCAATATATTAGTTAAATTGGTTTTAGTTTAGAATTTTTTTTTAACAAAAGTATACCAAATTTTAAATTTTCATGGGTCATATGACGCTCCTCCTACTTACATTTACTGATGGAGTAGTAGATAACGAAAATAAAATCTTCCAACAAATTTACTCATTGATTTGCATCAAAGTACACATGGTCCCTGGAAATATAAAAACTTCTCCAATCAGGATTTTTTGTCCCAAGTAGAGAAAGAAAACAAATTACACACAGAGAAAGATTCCACAGTACGTGAAAAAAAAATATACGAAAAGAAAAAAGAAATACTAAGGGGAAAAAAAACACTAAATCACCAGCGAGGAATCTAATTATATTACAAGACCAAAGCCTAATAAATTTAAAGCCTTTGACTTCACGAGATCTCCAAGGAAAAAACATGGGCTTGTCCTTATCTTCTCCTCCTCTCCGGCGTCCAATGCGGTAAGGCTGGGCTAAAATGCGCCGACACAACCCTAGAATCAAGTAGCTCCACAATAGGTGTGAAGTTTACGCACCTTGGTACCTTGTACTGGTTAATGGACGCGCCTCTTGAGATTGTTGGTGATAATTGAGTTTATGTCTAGATTAAGTTAATGATGTTAATAGTTGTGACTTTTAGATTATGTTGTGGAAGAGACACAACTCTCCACTATGTCTCTTACTTATGTATGTTTGTTTCTATTTAAATAAGTGTTGTCCTAATGTAAAATTGTGTCTAGATAAAGAGAAGTTTTCCAGATTTTAAACTCTGTTTTCTTTTCTCTTCCAATTCTATTTTACTTTTCTTTATTACATGTTTATGTCTTGTACAAGAAGCAATGGCTTCTAAAATGATACAAGAGCATAAAACCAATAGAGATGGCGTAATCCATCAGCTCCTCGAACGTTCCATTTTTCACCACTCTAATCTCCAATGGTCCAACGGAGTTATCCGCGACTCGGCATTGACGGTAAACCGAGTTCAATGACTCTTCCATCTCCAGGCAGCAACGAGTCAGGGTCTCATGACTCGGATGCCTTGTCGCGTCCCTCACTAACAACTCCCAGTACAAAACATAGTGGCCTGGGATCGTGCTTGTGTCCGCATAGCTAGTGTACTCGGCTACGCGGCTCCCACACTCTTCATGAAGCAACTTTGATGCATTCTCCACTGCTTTTTGAAGCTCTGACTCGTCGGTCTTGTCGGAATCAATGCTGAAGAGGACGTTCTTCCTCCGCACAAAGTGAAACTGAGGTGCCGAGTTGTGGAAACCGGTGACTCTTAGGATGTCACCAACTAGGTATCGGCACAGACCAGCATAGGTCGTAACAACGAGTTCGTACTCTTTGCCTATCTTTACGTCAACGAGATCAACGGCCTTGGTACCACCAAGAGGAATGAACTCGAAGTAGGCCATGTTGGGCATAATGGTGTAAGAGACTTCCGATGGTTTGCTCATTGGATTAAGGTTCAAACCAAAATAACACTCGGAGGAAGCGTACGTGGTACAAGCCATCGGAAGACCCCCGCTATAATATTCCAAAGTTGGGATATACTGAGCCATGGCTCCAGTTACAATGACGTCAAGGTACTTAGTGTTGGGCCAAATTCGAGTGATGATTTGTTCCCAATTGTCTGACTCGCATTTCTGGAGGATAAACTCCGCCAGTTCAGGGTCTGGTTTGAGAATACCGGACATGCATTCTCTTATAGACGAGTCGGTTATCTCGGAATCGAGACATCCTGACTCGATGTCATGGGCAAAGCGCGACCAATGGAGCTGGAGGAAGCGGATGGCACGAAGGAGACCAGAGGCAAAAACCGCACCCACGCAAAGGACAGAGAGGCGATCAAGGAGGCCACAAAGCATCTGAGTGTACATGCTTTGAAAAGAGTCAGGACAGAGAATGGCTTCCTTAGGACTGGTGTAGACGTTATAGGGATCGTATGGTCGAGACCGGAAGTGTTCACTCTTGTAGTAACTGGTTAAGACCAGTCGAGCCGGTAGCCCACCAGGTGTCTTTGTTTCGGACTTAAC
This sequence comes from Cardamine occulta, assembly GCA_028015245.1. Taxonomy (NCBI): domain Eukaryota; kingdom Viridiplantae; phylum Streptophyta; class Magnoliopsida; order Brassicales; family Brassicaceae; genus Cardamine; species Cardamine occulta. Next base: position 17,566,192 of record CM051370.1, on the reverse strand, counting down.
GAACAAGAAATACATTCCCTTTCCTTTATCTAACCCCGGCACATATCTGTTCCACAAAAGACAAAGAGAAAAGTCAACGCTTGAACTAATAATAAAGAATAAATATAATATACTCATACGTCACTATATTGTCGTTTAGCTACGTTATGGTAAACATGTTTTATCGACTTACAAATTCATTACGGGCATGAGGAGACTGTAAAGAAGCTGGCGACAATCAAGCTCTTCTTTAATAGTGGGCATGAGCTTCCTCTCTCCGGCTGAGGTTCCCGAGCTGGCAAAATTGTAATGAAAATTAAGTATAATGCTAAAACGTTACGGTTTTATTGGTTTATAGATTTTAATTGATTTACAAATCCATAAAATTTCATAAAGGTGAAAAGGGAGAGTGAAAAAACCTGGTGAGGAACTCAGAGATAGGATGAGAAGATAAGATCGGAGAACGGTCTCCATCAGCGATGCGTTGGATCTCCGGCTGGAGATCTTCGTAGGTAATAATAGGAAGTTTAGATTTAAAGGTTTCACGGTCGGTGGCACCACCGAGGTTGAAGCGGCGGAGGTACTCGGTCTTGGCGTTGCGTCTTAGCATCTCCGCTAAGAAATTTTGTTGGACAACGTCTGCGTTTCGGGTCATTTCCTCAATGAAACGGAGAGCTTTTGCGTCCTTTTCACACGCCGGAGGTCCCAACAGCGACGATAGGTTCGAGTCTACGGCCATTTTTGAAAAGTTATTTTTCTTTCTTTTGGTTGGAGGGGAAAAAACTAATCAGGACAGACAAATTGGGAGAAAGGGAGATAGAGAGGGTGGTTTGTGTTTTGTACTTTAGAAATGGAATATATGTGTTTTGGGATGCAAGTTGAACGTGGTTTATGGAGATGTTGAAAACCGTTATACCGGACTCTTCTGAATTGGTATTCATGAGTGACAGAAATGCAAGGCTCATAAGTGCCATACGTACTATGTATCACCACGCTCATTATAGGTATTGTGTATGGCATTTGTTCCAAAATGTGAAAGGTCATGCTTCTAACGCCAACAAAAACGTAGTCGCATGGAGATTCATGGAGTGCAGTAGGTATTACACTGAGGCTGAGTTTAACTTTGCTTATACTTCATTTAAGACAAGATATCCTTCTGCGACCAAGTATGTGGAGGAGAGTACCATGAAAGAAAAATGGGCAAGGTGTCATTTTCGAGGAGAAAGATATAACTTAGACACAAGCAACAGTGTGGAATCGTTGAATAGTTTTCTTAAGGAAGCAAGGAAGTACTCTTTAATACCCATGCTTGATACGATCATTAACAAATTTTCGAACTAGTTTAATGAGCATCGGAAGGAGTCCGTGTATGAATCGATTTCAAATAAACTGGTGCCTATAGTGGATGGATTTTTTTTTTCTTTTGATTCAAATGGATAAATTCTATCATCTTTATCTAACGGGTTTGAATCATTTGGATCGGGTACAAAAAAAAGCTGATCCATAATACAATGGCCTAAACCAGTCATTATACACATCTCAATACTATCAAATTGTATGTATAACTAAAAATATAATTAAATTCTTAAAAATACCTACATATTTTTATAAAATTTCAATTAAAAAAATATTTTTTTTCCGCGCAATGTGCGGGTCTTATCCTAGGTAATTATTTATCTTTGGACCAAATCTCTTGCGTAGTCCTAGGGGTCCCAATAACTCTGTGGTATTCGAACCATAAAAGATCAATCCAAAATTACAGAAACCCAAATCACATTTAAAGCTGTATACTCCCTCCGTTTCATATTAGTTGTCGTTTTGGATCTTAAAACTCATTTCATATTAGTTGTCGTTTTATGTTTTCAATGCATATGTTTGATAAGATTTCCAACTTTGTCATTTTTGTTTTAATGTCCTGACCAATGAAATAAAATCAAATAAACATTAATGAGGGGTAAAACAGAAAAATCAAATGTTTTCTTAAAATGTGTGAAACAATTTTAAACGACAACTAATTTAAAACGGAGAGAGTATCATATTAACACTAACTTACATGGAAACGACTAATTACCTCTTAGCATGTTTCAGAGCAAAATTGTCAAGTTTAGTAGCAGTCCTTAAAGCATAATCTAACAATCTGTAATATAAATTATAGATTAAAAGCATGAAAACGAAGGAAAAAATTAAGAAGATATTAAGAGGCAAAAAAAACCTAAAACAAAAGTTATGAATATCGTTAGAGTTAAGATTAGTAATTTATGTGGACACAAGCTCTATATTTCTAACAATCGTATGAATATGATCAACTTTACGTGGGAGCGATTCGGATCAATTGCTGAGGTACATACATCTCTCCCTAAAAGAGTAGGCTCAGATAGATTCGTTATAATATTGAATTTATTTTATATTTTCTTTTAAATCAAAAACCTAGCAAATTACTAAAAACCCTTAGGATTATTAAATATTTACATAGAAAACCTTGATTCCACAACTTAATGGATCAATGTTAACCCATTAACATCAAAACTATGAAAATAATTGAAGTCCAGCCCAAAATCAAAAGAAAAAACAAATCTAAAAAAAATAAAAAATCAACCTTCACTTTTCTCTTTTATCGTTTTTTCCTTCTTCATCGAGCTCTTTCTTCATCCTTCATTCTTCTTCATCTTTCTATTACAACGTTCAACCACCAGCCTCTGTAAGCGTTTAACCACCAGCCTCTACTTGTAAGGTTTGCATTCCCATTTGAAGTTCAATTTTAGAAATTAGGGTTGATAGAAGTCAAACATATTCAAACAAATCTGTTACCTTCTTTTGTGGATAGCACTTTGTAACGTCCCTGATTATAAGGACTGATCCCTAATTTTGTGTAACTACTCACGCTATATTAAGCGTTGTACATTGACTGTGAATACTCAAGAAAGATCTTCAGCTTTCATGGTATCAGAGCTCCTACGGTTCTGATCCTCTTTCTTCACTTTCTCTCTCTCTCTCTCTCTCCTCTGCACTTCGTCTGCTTCTTTGTTTTTATTCACTCCTTCTTCTTCATCGATCATGGCCAACGCAAACACAGAAAGGTGATTTGGTGTCACAAACATTAAAAATCACATTCCTGTGATTCTGGACATCGAGGATCACAATTACGACGCCTGGAGAGAACTCCTTCTCACCCACTGTATGGCTTTTGATGTCGTTGGACATCTTGACGGCTCCTTACTCCCCACCGGAGCCAACGATCACGATTCTCCAGTGAACGAACGCACTCTAGTCATGTATCTCATTAATGGACTTAATGAGAAATACGATAACATCATAAATGTTATCAAGCACAAGGAGCCATTTCCATCATTTGACTCCGCCAAATCAATGCTGCAATGGGAAGAAACTCGCCTTAAGAAGCACCGTGCACCAGCCCCGGCAAGCCACACCGACAATTCATCTTCATCCACTGCGCTCATCACCTCTACTCAGCGCATTACCGGTCAGCAGCAGAACCGTAACAATAGATTCGGCAATAACAGGGGAAATCGACGCGGCGGCAGGCGAGGAGGACGAGGCAATTCTCCGTTTAATCCATACATCACTCAATGGTCTCAGTTCTTGCCGCCACCGCCCCCTCCGTATTGGATGCCGCAGTACCCACAGTGGCCACCTTCAGTCCCTTCAACAAGTGCCACCCCTTCCCAGGCCAACCTGATTGAGCTTCCCCAGCTCCAGCAAGCTTACACCTCCGAGAACATCAGTGAGCCTTCAGCGGATTGGTACATGGACTCCGGAGCTTCGGCTCACCTTTCCGCCAACGCAGGTATCCTCTACTCTAATCTTAATCATCACACCAATCACTCTGTTATTGTGGGAAACGGTTCCATCATCCCTGTCTCTTCCATTGGATCCACCTCCATACCCACATCCTCTCGACCACTTACCATCAACAATGTTCTCGTCACCCCCCAAATCGTTAAAAATTTAATTTCTGTTCGTAAATTCACCAAAGATAATTGGTGTTCCGTAGAATTTGATCAGTTTGGTTTCTGTGTGAAGGATCTTCAAAGTCGGAAAGCTCTCCTCCGATGTGAAAGTTCCGGTGACCTTTACTCCCTTCTTGCCTCCCTTCAAAAGTCACCGTCCAAATCCACAGCTCTCCTTGCTTCCACCCCGACTCTATGGCATAAGAGACTCGGCCATCTTAATTCTTTTTCTCTCACTTCTATTTTTTATAAAAATCCCAATTTATGTAATAAAAGCAGAATTTCTTTCTCTTGTGAACCTTGCCATTTGGGTAAATCAATAAAACTCCCATTTGTTTCGTCTAATTCTCGAGTCACCAAACCATTTGACATAATACATTCCGATCTATGGACTTCCCCAGTCCCTAGCATGAGTGGCATTCACTATTATGTCCATTTTCTTGATCATTTTACTCATTTCTTATGGGTATATCCACTCCGTCGCAAAAGCGATGTTTGCTCCAAATTTCTACACTTCTCGGCTTATGTTCAAAATCAATTCCACACCACCATCAAAAACTTCCAATGTGACAATAACGGACAATATAACAATGAAAATTTTCATCGTTATTTTGCTGAACACGGCATCAATGTCCGTTTCTCCTGCCCACATACCTGTCAACAAAAGGGCAAGTCGGAAAGAATGATCCGTACCGTCAACAATGCCATAAGGACCCTTTTGTTTCAAGCTCGTTTATCCTCGTGCTACTGGGCAGAAGCACTAAACGCTGTTGTTCATGTCCTTAACATTATTCCGTCCAAAGCCATTCAAAATCAAATACCATACACTCTCCTTTTTCAAAAGCAACCAAAATACGATCATCTTCGTGTTTTTGGGTGTTTGTGCTTTCCGAACCTTAACAACACCAACCTCACTAAACTCTCCCCGCGCTCAACTCCTTGTCTTTTTCTTGGTTATCCAACACAACACCGTGGCTACAGATGTATGGATTTAAAAACCAAGAAAATAATTATCTCTCGTCACGTCATTTTCGATGAGGCTATTTTTCCGGCTGCGGAAACACCCAATCTTAAGGAGACATATCAGTTCCTTGATAATCTCGATGATACCTCTCCAGTTTTTAAATCAATACTTCAAACTCCATTTCCCGCAGCTCAGCCACCAGTACCACCTCCCACTGTCGCCCCACCCAGACCACCACCGCGAGCAACCAGAGCCGATCCTCTGTTTCGAGCTCCATCTTCAATTCAAACCTGCTCTAGATCGGATATCTCTAAACCGAAACAGATCCTATGTCTAGTTACTTCCACCAAATCACCTGTACCAAAGAGCCATACCATTGCATTATCTGATCCTAACTGGAATCCCGCAATGCATGATGAACATGGTGCGATGCTTAAGACTAAGACGTGGGATTTAGTACCGCGCCCACCTAACACTAACATTGTTCGTTCTATGTGGCTCTTTAAGCACAAGTATGATGCTGATGGTATTTTATCACGCCACAAGGCTCGTTTGGTGGCTAACGGAAAATCTCAAGAGGCTGAAGTTGATTTCACGGTGACATTTAGCCCAATTGTCAAACCGACGGCGATCCGCTGTGTGCTAAATGTGGCTGTTGCTTTAGAGTGGCCCATTCGTCAACTAGATGTCAAAAATACGTTTCTCCAAGGAGATCTCGAAGAAACTGTGTTTATGCATCAGCCACCAGGATTTGTTGACAAGCGGTTTCCGCGACACGTATGCAAGCTCAACAAAGCAATCTATGGATTAAAACAAGCACCACGTGCTTGGAATTCAAGATTTTCTTCTTACTTGAAACTGATGGGTTTTGTATCGAGCAAAGCCGATTCTTCTTTGTTTGTTTTCAGGAAAGGACGAGACTATGCATATCTTCTTTTGTACGTCGATGACATTTTGCTCACGGCATCTACTACTGCACTCCTACAAAAGATCATCGGAAAACTGAAGACTGAGTTTCCAATGATAGATCTAGGCAAGCTCAAACACTTTCTCAGAATAAAAGCCGACTTCAACAGTAAAGGTCTCTTCTTAAGCCAAACAACATACGCTGAAGACATCATTGCTTGAGCAGGTATGACTGGTTGCAAGCCACTCGCCATACCAGTCGATCTCAAGTCCAAGCTCTCGGTAGACGATGGTGACCCCATTGAAGATCCGACGTTCTACCGACGCCTGGCGGATGCTCTCCAATACCTAACCCTCACGCGACCGGACATCTCGTACGCTGTTCATCAAATCGGTCTCTACATGCACACGCCACGTCAACCTCACCTTTATGCCCTCAAACGCATAATCCGGTATTTGAATGGAACATCACACTATGGCATTCAAATGGTGAAAGGGCGGATAGATACACTCACGGCCTATTCGAACGCTGACTGGGCAGGATGCCTAGACACACGACGCTCAACTTCAGGGTATTGCGTTTTTCTCGGGCTGAATCTTGTCTCTTGGTCAGCCAAGCGGCAACCAACTCCATCACGATCTAGCTCCGAAGCTGAGTACAAAGGCGTGGCCAACACAATTACAGAGCTCACTTGGATTCGAAATCTCCTCGTTGAACTACATCGCCCCATTCGCTCTGCCTCTGTTGTCTATTGTGATAACATCGGATCAGTATACCTCTCTACAAACTCGGTTAAGCATCAACGGACAAAACAGGTTGAACTCGACATTCACTTCGTCCGTGACAAAGTTGCAATTGGCGAAGTCAAAGTGCTTCATGTTCCAACCTCGCTACAATACGCAGATATCTTCACCAAAGGCTTACCATCATCACTCCACAATGAATTTCGTTCCAGCCTCACCGTGCGCAAACCCGACGCTGTGACTGAGGGAGGGTGATAGAAGTCAAACATATTCAAACAAATCAGTTACCTTCTTTTGTGGATAGCACTTTGTAACGTCCCTGATTATAAGGACTGATCCCTAATTTTGTGTAACTACTCACGCTATATTAAGCGTTGTACATTGACTGTGAATACTCAAGAAAGATCTTCAGCTTTCAAGGGTTATGGAGAAATTATAGTTTTGGGGAAAATGAGATAATTAGGGTTTATTAGGGTATAATAATACAGATATATAGTCTAAGGTTAATTTGAGATACATTTCGGTTAGAGTTTACATATTCGAAATTGAGTTTAAGGTTAATTTGAGATTTTAAATTGATTTTGAAGTAAAAAATTGAAAATTTTATTGAAAATGAGAGTGAAGCTGAATGTGGTGTTTTATTGTCTTGATAATGCATGTATGGTTCGAACCAAAAACCCAGAATACTAAAACATCCTTCCGTCTTCACCAAGACCGATATAAGTAAATGATATATGCTAGTTTCTAGAGATATTGTCTGAAAACAACACTTATGTAAAACAAAAATCTCAAAACCCCAACTTCTAAACTGAATTTCTTTTTGAATTAAATTAAAGGAGAAAAATTGGTGTTTTACATTAGTACCCCAATGAAAACTCGGAGAAGAGAGTGACGACGGAAGTGAAGAAGAGACTGACCGATCTCCGATTGACCGGAATGAAGAAAAAAGAGATACGGACGAGGGAAGTACAAGCCGAACACTCACGGAGTCAACGGTATGTATTCGATTAATATCTTGATTCGTTTTAGTTAGGGAAAAAATTGCTCTTATGTTATTTGTTTTAGTTAGGGAAAACGTATTGCTCTTGATGTCATTGATTTAAGTAACGGAATACCAATTGCAATCGTTGTTTTGTGTAATTTATGACAATGGATAACCCGGTTATACTTGGTAAAACTCATTATTGCAGGGTTCCAAGAAGGAAATATAGCCACCACTAGAACCTTAGGGAATGTGCTTCCCGCTTTCAGAGTATAAGAAGAAAATAAAGGTAGGTACGAGGTGAAATGACCGCATTTTTTTTTTAAACCAAAAATATAATTAAACATTTATAAAACAATCCAGTAAACACATAAACGACCACGAAGATCAACAGTTCTACCAGTTCTAGCAATCCTACGAAAGCTACAAAAATCACAAAACTACCAGATCTTAATCATCCCCTCCTCACTGCCTCGATTTCACGATCACGACTTATCTTTACCTGCATCGACAAAAGTGATGCATCAACATTTGGTAAACCAAACGCTAAGTGAAATTAATCCTCCCAACAACAGGATATCAAAAAGAAACAAACAATTTTTAATAACCAAGACAACACGAAGAATTAATTAACACCAATTAAAATATCCAACAATAAAATCGCAATTTCAAATCAAGAAAAGCTAAACAACAGCAGGAATAGTAAACACACTTCCACAGCATGAATAATACCCACTTTCACAGCATGAATAATACCAATTTTCACAGTATGAATAGTAAACACGCTTTCACAGTATGAATAGTAAACATACTTTCACAGCATGAATAGTAAACACACTTTCACATCATGAATAGTAAACACATTTTCACAGCATGAATAGTAAACACGCTTTCACAACATGAATAGTAAACACACTTTCACAGCATGAATAGTACCCACTTTTACAGCATGAATAGTAAACACACTTTCACAGCATAAATAGGATTCCATAACACACAAAATGCACAAATACCAAATCAAGCATAAAAACTTCACAAAATTCACAATCAAGCTTATCAAAGTTCCACAAGCACAAATCCAACGTTTCCTAAACATCATAAGCATAGAAAACTTTCCCTAAACTTTTCAAGAAACTCAAAAATAACCAAAGAGTTAAACAAAACTCCCCAAGCCCCTACACAAGCTTAAATGATAACCTTTGGTCCCAATTCACCTTAAATAGGATGGATCTAAGCTTAGATGGACTTCCCAAGCTCAAGAAAGATCTCTCTTCCTCCTCCAAGCTCCACGCCACAAAGCCTCACTCCAATCCTTCCTTTTCCAAGCTTCAAAAAGCTCCACACCCTTGATCTCGCAAGATCTAAGCTCTAGAAGCTCACAAAATTCATTCTCTTTTCATCTCTTATCTCTCTAAGCTCACAAGCTCAAGAAATTTACTCTCAACCCTCCCAAATGGCGACCTTACTAAGGAGAAGAAGAGAAAACCAATTTTGGTTTCCACTTGTTACTTTTGAGAAAAACCCCACAACTTTCGAACCAATTTACGACACCCCCGGAATAAATCTAAATTAATTATTTTAACCTCATAATTAATTTCTCGAGACTTGTCTAAGGTTCATAAACTCGAAAGAATTCTGAATTAATTAAATTAATTAATTTTCTGGAACACTGGCATTACAATTCTCCCCCACTAACATAGATTCGACCTCGAATCTACGTTACCTTTCATCTCCCATGAACCGTTCATCTCTAATGAACCCGAATCATCACAACGATTACTTAAACCTTGGCCAACCGGGCCAACACGCACACACACACATGTACACGCATGTACACACGAGGTCCACAACTAACCTCCGAGGTTTCCCACTCAGTCCCTATGCTTATGACACCGTAACATCATATGTACTTATTGCTCACACATAGACCAAACCCATCACTCAAGACACCGCATCATCTCTGAGTTCTGAGCATCTGCCATATCCCGCAGGATATCCACCACAGCACCCAAGACACCGCAGCATCTCCGATTTTTGGGTATCTGCCATACCACTATACTCGGGGTAATATAACCTATAAGAGTCTCGATATCCCATACTACTCAATTCTAGGCAATATATCTTACGTCTAAGATATACTCCTTACGAATCCACGGTATCACACATCACTCTCGGATATACACCTTCTCAGTCCGGGTACATCGGTAGGCACACTTTCAAGACACACAGTCCTGCGAGCTATCGGCACCAGAGGATCTAGTCCGCTCAACGAGGTCCCGTTATCCTTGTAAATCCTCTCAAGGCAACACCGGCATCACCCATATTCTGCACCCGGAATAACTGCCATGCATAACCAATAACAAGGCTATCGCACCTATACCCAAACACTCAAGGCACTCTCATGACTTGCTAAGTCACGCCGGCTAACACCTTAATTAAACTGGACAACATAACACTATACGCATGCCGTCCCTGCGCACTTTCAAGTACCATACGTCAAGACAACTATGACTAGACTAGCTTAATGACTCAACGATTCGTCATAGTAAATCACCAATACAAACGTAATAAAATAAACAAGTACCATACGTCTGCAATCTGACACACCACATAGAACAGCTAAGTCAATAACCTGGTCCCGTTACTTGACTCATTTTTCCAAACAAGATTAACTGGAAACACGCAACACTTATAACAACAATAAGAACATCCATCTTATTACTCTCTTGCATTAACACTTTTAACACAAAAACGTAATGCAAAACCATGACTCCCAAAGTCATTAAATACTAAGAAATACACATCTTATTATACAATCATAATGTAACATCGTTCTATACAACAAAAATACAAAATGAAACACATAGCATATAGCTACACACCGAAACTGGAACCTCTCGATAGAACTCACGCCACATATTTCTTCTGGAACCACTTCCAGAACCTCGTTTCCATCCTAGCCTCTGGCTCCTGATATATTAGTATTTTTTCCCATTTCAATTAGTCTTTTTATCTTGTTTTCGAGTCTTTTTTACTTCTTTTTGTGTCTTTTCAGGTATTTTGAGGCTCTGGAGCATGGATTAAAGATATTGGAAGACATTGGAGCAAAAGAAGCAAATTTGAGCCAAAAGTCGATTTTCACTTTCTTGAAAGCACTGCCGGACCTGGCGAGCACCTGCTCGGACCTGGCGAGCACCTGCTCGACCTATTTTACCTAGACACGTTTTTTATTTTATTTTTAAAATAAATAGAGGCCAGCCGCCTCAGATGTTCTAGCACGTTCTTTCTCAGACCTCAGTTTTTCGTTCTAGGATATTTTGGTTCTAAGACACCACCACTTTGTTCCTTTTTCGATTTGGATTTGTATTACTCAGCTTTGGATCTCTATTCTCCTACTATCGATCAATCCACAACTCGGTTTGAGAAGTTTTCCTGAACCTTATTCTCTTTAATAAATCATGAATTCATCTCCTTGCTTTGTTGTGTTTGATTTTGCTATGTGTGAGTAGATCCCTAGCTAGGTTAAGGTTTTCAATGGTGGTTTAGGTTGTTAATGGCTGAGCACAAATAGGATTGGAATTTATATGTCTTCGCTAATAGGGATTCTTAAAGCTTAGATTAAACTGGCCACTTAATCTATGATTTTAGGTTAAACTTATTCACGAGAGTGCTCTAGGTTTGCTAGATAAATCATTGGTGAGCAATTGGTGCGTAGCCAGCGAGAGTTGATTGGTGCGATTGATTGTGAACATATTGAACCCGCTTGTTAATGCTTATCGTCTTCGCTAGGTCCAGACGAGAGTTTCGGTATCTAGGTTGTTAGATAAAGGTGTTGATACATCACGAGAGTGGGGCGGCATTTATTTATGTTTGAGTTCTAGACTGGTAGTTAGTTAGCCCTGAATAGTTGCTCAGCCTTGTCTCCGAATCACCGGCGAAACGCCTTAACCTAGTGCTTTTTATTAATTGATTTTACACCGTTTTATTTTATTTGTTGCTGTTCCGAAAATTACACAAAACCCATATTGTCTTAGCTTTAAATTAAAATCTCATAATTTCATAGTGTAACCTTGGTCTCTGTGGATTCGATACCCCATATACTACTGCTTTTGTCTGTGCACTTGCAGAAAATATGTTGGGTTAAAACTCTGACACATCAAGTTTTTGGCGCCGTTGTCGGGGACCAATTGCGTTACCTTTGATTTTTGATTTTGTTTTCAGTCTAAGAAACTACTGATCTTTAGTTTTATTTGTTTCTACTATGTGTCAGGTGCATGACCAGTAGAAGAACTAGAAAAAATTGCACCGAAGATCTAATCATCCTCACCAACGAAGAGTTAGCTCGCATCGAACGTCAAAACCGTCAAAATAGACTTACAGCTGCTCCGGTCATCATGGCTGAACAAGACAATGGTATGGCTGCTAAGTTACAGTTGCTAAGGGATCAGATTGCTCAGTTGAGAAGAGATCAACCGCCAGCTCCACGAGTTCAGCCGGGTATAGGGGATTCGGATAATCCCCATGCATTTTATCAAAACCGGTTAGCTATTGTTTCTCCAACAATTCAGAGGCAAGACTATGAGATCAAGCCTCAGATGATCACATTGGTGAAATAACACCTCTTTCACGGACTGCCAGCTGAGATACCGATGGACCACATCGAAAACTTTGAAGAAATCTGCAGCACCACCGGTTATAATGGGGTATCGCCAGAATTTCTTAAATGCAAGCTGTTTTCATTTTCTCTTGCTGACAAGGCTCAGAGGTGGTTGAAGTCATTGCCAGCTGGTTCTTTGAGGACGTGGGATGAAGTTAGAGCTGCTTTCTTGGACCACTTCTACACTAAGTCTAAGACGGGCGCTCTACGGAACAAGATTTCGTCTTTCCAACAACATTCTGGTGAAGCTTTTTGTGAAGCTTGGGAGAGACTGAAAGAATACTGTAGGGAGTGTCCTCATCATGGTTTTAAAGATGAACAGATTCTGGGAATATTTTATGATGGAGTTGAATGGGATTACCGCAATGCCCTAAATGCTGCGAGTAACTGGTCTTTTATGACCAAGACTAGAGATGGTGCTTTTGAGCTGATAGAGAACCTTGCTTCAAGCTCCAGCAACAGGTCTCCTGAGTATGATAGGTCCAAGAAAATTAACAGTGTGGACACTCAGAAGATAGATGAGCTGACAGCAAAGGTAAACTTACTCCTACGCGAAAGTCAAAGACCGGTCAAGTTTGTGGAAGAGAATGGGGCTGCGCCTATTTCTCAAGAGTTTTAAGAAGATGACGATGCTGGAGTGCATGAGGTTAACTATGTGAGTGGTCAGGGATATGTCCAGAACCGTGGGTTCAATCAGAATTATCGGAGCCACCCCAACCTCTCCTACCGAAGCACCAATGTCGAGAACCCACAAGACCAAGTTTATCTGCAACAAGGGGGTATGAACCAGTTGCCACAAGCTCAGGGTTTTCAAAAGTTCTACTCCAGCAATACTCAGGGGAAGCAGTACGTCCCTAATCAGAATCAGAATCGGTTCCAAGGAGGAAACCAACAACAAAACGTCCAATTCACGGCACCACAACAAGCTGCCTCCGCGCCTACATCTCAAGATGAACTGAAAAATCTTATGCAGCAGCTGATGGTTAACCAACAGAAGGCGTCTACTGAGATTAATGCCAAGGTAGATCACATGTACACTGATTTAAACGCGAAGTATGAAGTTGTTACCGCGCATGTGAAGAAGCTTGATACACAAGTAGCTCAAACCGCCGAGGCTATCAAGAGACCAGCTGGAGCTCTTCCAGGTAAAGGTGAATTACCCAGGAATGAATATCATGTAAATGCTGTTGAGTTGAGGAGTGGAAAGTTGCTGGTACCGCCTACGATGAGAAGCTTCCACGGAAATGCTAAGGAGAAGATTTCCGAGCATCAGGCTCAAGGGAGTAATTTTGCTGAGAAAGATGGACATGTTGAGGTTGGATCAAGCTCAGGAACACCACTGGGAACTGTTCCAAATGATTCTGAAGAAAAATTTTCCAAGCACCCCAAATCTGCTCCGGAGCACCTGCTCCCACAGGGTGCTCGGCCAAAAATCTCAAAAACTCCTGAAACTCCACCAGAACGAGTCTACGTACCTAAGGTCCCTTATCCAGTACCTCCAAAGAAATCTCACAAGGATTTGGAGGATGCAAAGTGTAAGGAGATGTTGAAAGACTTGATGGTGAAGCTCCCTTTGGTTGATGCCGTGCAAATGATGCCTTCTCTCAAGCGATACATGAAAGAGCTGGTTGCTGGTAAGGTTATTGAGGAAGAGAATGTTATGATTGTTTCTAAGGAGTGCATCGCCATACTTCAGAGTAAGGTGTTGAAAAAGAAGGAAGACCCCGGGAGGTTTGTTATCTCGGTGAAGATAGGACCGTGCACGTTTGCGTGTTCCTTGTGTGATTTAGGTTCCAGCGTCAATCTGATGCCATATTCTGTGGCTAAGCGTCTGGGATTCACCAAGTTCAAGCCTACAAAGATCTCATTGGTTTTTGCGGATCGGTCTACAAAGCTTCCGGTAGATATTATTGAAGATATGCACGTCCGCATTGGGGATACATTTATCCCAACTGATTTCATGGTTCTGGAACTTGATGAAGAACCCAAGGACCCACTGATATTGGGTAGAGCTTTCTTATGCACGGCTCGTGCTATCATTGATGTTGAAGAAGGCATAGTTGATCTCCGTCTTGGAGATATGTTAGTTCGGTTTGAGATGAGCAAGCTTCTCAAGAAACCGATGATTGATGGACAGACATTTGTGATCCATGATGAGTCAGAGATAGCAGAAGATGTGGTTGAAGAGATCTTAGCGAATGATCCTTTAGAAGTCGCTTTGACTAAACCCGAGGGTGAACACGGTTTTCTGAGTGAAAACACCCATGGATTCGCTAAGTTTCTTGATTCCAACATTAGAGTGGAGGAAGGAGATGAATTTATGAGCCTGGGAGAAGGCACAAAAATCGAGGACAAGGGAGCACCCCAGCGAGCACCCCAGCGAGCACAAGGAGCACCTGCTCCGAAAAATCCGATTTTGGGAGGAGCTTGGAGTGAGCTGAAAGCTCCAAAGCTTGAGTTGAAGACCCTCCCAGCAGGGCTCATGTATGTTTTTCTTGTTCCGAACTCCACTTATCCAGTTATAGTGAATGCGAATTTGAACAATGTAGAGATTACCTTGCTTTTGTGTGAATTGAGGAAGTATAGGAAGGCTCTAGGATATTCACTAGATGATATCACTGGTATATCCCCTGACTTATGCATGCACAGGATACACCTAAAGGATGAATCTATGACTTCTGTCGAGCATCAGAGACGGTTAAACCCTAACCTCAAGGATGTCGTCAAGAAAGAGATAATGAAACTTCTAGAGGCTGGTGTGATTTATGCGATTTCTGACAGTAAGTGGGTCAGCCCTGTGCATGTAGTTCCTAAAAAAGGAGGTATCACAGTGATTAAAAATGATAGGAGTGAACTGATACCAATTAGGACAGTAACCAGACATAGGATGTGTATAGATTATCAGAAATTGAATGTTGATACTCGCAAGGATCATTTTCCTTTACCGTTTATTGACCAGATGCTAGAGCGTCTGGCTAACCATCCATATTACTGTTTCTTAGATAGTTTTTCAGGATTTTTTCAGATTCCCATACACCCGGACGATCAAGAGAAGACGACATTCACATGTCCTTACGGCACCTTCGCGTACCGCTGTATGCCATTCAGTTTGTGTAATGCTCCAGCAACGTTTCAATGTTGTATGATGTCTATATTTACTGACCTTATTGAGGATATTATGGAAGTATTTATGGACGACTTTTCTGTGTATGGGAGTTCGTTTTCTTCTTGTTTGTCTAATTTGTGCAGGGTATTGCAAAGGTGCGAGGAGAAGCATCTAGTTCTCAACTGGGAGAAGTGTCACTTCATGGTCCAAGATGGGATAGTGCTTGGGCACAAAATATCAGAGAAAGGGATTGAAGTTGACAAGGCAAAGATAGAAGTCATGATGAGTTTGCAACCGCCAAATTCGGTTAAGGGAATCCGCAGTTTTCTGGGACACGCGGGATTCTACCGTCACTTCATCAAGGACTTTTCTAAGATTGCTAGACCTCTTATGAGATTGCTGTGTAAGGAGGTGAAATTTGAATTTGATAGTGACTGTTTGGCGGCTTTTCACACCATTAAGGGAGCCTTGGTTAGTTCACCGATAGTACAACCGCCAGATTGGGAGCTACCGTTTGAGGTTATGACGGATGCAAGTGATTTTGCTGTGGGAGCTGTTCTGGGTCAGAGGAGAAACAAGAAGCTCCATGTGATTTATTATGCTAGTCGGACGATGGATGATGCTCAGTGTCGGTACGCCACTACCGAGAAGGAGTTATTAGCGATTGTTTTCGCTTTTGAGAAGTTCAGGTCGTACCTCGTCGGATCGAAGGTCATTGTTCACACAGACCATGCTGCATTGAAGTATTTGCTGACGAAGAAGGATGCCAAGCCCCGTTTATTGAGGTGGATTCTGTTGTTGCAAGAGTTCGATCTAGAGATAAAGGACAAGAAAGGGTCCGAAAATGGGGTTGCGGATCATTTGAGCAGGTTGCAGATTGAAGAAGAGACACCTATGGAGGATAGTCTACCAAATGAACAGATCTATTCTATCAGCACCCGCAAAATTTTCTGAGCACACGACCAAGCACCCGACCGAGCACCCGAAGGAGCACCTGCTCCGCCTGCTGGAGCACCTGCTCCCGAAAAGTTTTGTGAATCAATTCAGATCGGTCAGTCCTCTAGTTTCCCATGGTTTGGAGAGATTGCAAACTTCTTGGCTGCTGATAAGGTTCCTGAGAACCTAGCGGGAAGCAAAAGGAAGAAGTTTTTCCGCGATGTTAGGCGGTATTTTTGGGATGAGCCGTTTTTGTACAAGCAATGTTCGGATGGGCTGTATAGGAGATGTGTGTCTGAGGCAGAGATCCCTGGAATTCTACAACATTGTCACAGTTCGTCATTTGCTGGGCACTTTACCACATTCAAAACAGTTTCAAAGGCTTTACAAGCCGGTTATTGGTGGCCGACGATGTTCCGTGATGCACACAGATTTGTTTCTAGGTGTGATGCGTGTCAAAGGCAAGGGAACATCAGTAAGCGCAATGAGATGCCCCAGAATTTTATTCTGGAAGTTGAGGTTTTCGATGTATGGGGTATTGACTTCATGGGACCGTTTCCATCCTCCTACGGTAATGAGTACATTCTAGTGGCTGTTGATTATGTTTCTAAATGGGTTGAGGCGCTGGCTAGCCCAACCAATGATGCTAGAGTGGTTATCAAGATGTTCAAGAGTGTCATCTTTTCGAGGTTTGGAGTCCCTAGAGTGGTAATTAGCGATGGAGGCTCACACTTCATAAACAAGGTTTTTGAGAACTTGTTGAAGAAGAATGGTGTTACACATAAGGTAGCTTCTCCCTATCACCCTCAAACTAGTGGTCAGGTCGAGATCTCCAACAGGGAGATAAAGAGTATCCTACAGAAGACAGTGAGCATCACACGTAAGGATTGGTCGAAGAAGTTGGATGACGCTCTATGGGCGTATAGGACCGCGTATAAAACACCGTTGGGGACAACGCCTTTTCATTTGGTGTATGGGAAGGCATGCCACCTTCCGATGGAACTGGAGTACAAAGCGGCCTGGGCTATTAAATTGCTCAACTTCGACATCCTACCAGCATTTGAGAGGAGGTCCATGCAGCTACACGAGTTGGAGGAAATTAGGCATCTCGCCTATGACAACTCAAGGATTTACAAGGAGCGATCAAAAGCCTACCATGACAAGAGGATCATCCCCAGGAGTTTCTCTCCCAATGATCAGGTACTATTTTTCAACTCTCGTCTCAGATTATTTCCAGGTAAGCTGAAGTCCAGATGGTCTGGCCCCTTCATGATCAAGGAGGTTAGACCACATGGAGCTGTGGTGTTGCTAAACGTGAAAGGAGACGAATTCGTGGTAAATGGCCAAAGGATCAAGCCGTATCTTGCGGATACACACATTGGAGAAGGTGACACTGTCGCCTTAGGTGATGTTCCTCACGCCTAAACGGTCTACAAAGTCGAGCTAACGACTTAAAACAAGCGCTTGGTGGGAGGCAACCCACTGGTAAGATTTTGTACATAATTTTGAATTTCATTTTATTACTAATTTTTTTTCTTTCTCTTTTCTAAAATAAAAAAAAAAAAAAAAAAAAGAATTTTCAGCGAGCACCCGATAGGGTTCCGCGAGCACGTGCTCGCTGGGGGTACTCTGCATGCGTGAAGAGAAGAGCTGGACGCGATGCCTCCCACACCGCTACAACGCGGTGAATTCTATCCACACTTTCTTTTACCATTGTATTATCCATTTTTATCTTTTTTATTTTTCAGCCAATCCTTCCGTTCTTTTTCACACCGAGGACGGTGTGATTTAAGTATGGGGGAGCGGTTAGTTACTAACTCTTTTTTTTGTCTTTGAGTCTTATTTTTTGTGTCTTTCGTTATTGTCTTTGTCTAGGTTCGACTCAGGTCCAGCTGCTTGCAGCTAGGTGTCATTGTCCATTTTTATTTTTCTTTTTATTGAGTCAAGCTTGTTTGGGAATTATGACCTTGATCTATTGGATTATTTGGACTATGAATTACTTGTAATGACTCACAGATAGGCGGAGGTTTTTTTCGGAAGATCATGGGCGGATTAATCACTCCCCAAAGCTCCTTTTCATTGGGAAATAGGCTGAACCAAAGTTATCTCTAAATCTTATCGAACCCTAACCTGATCTTCAATTTCTTTCTCAGGGGTTTGATGTTCATTAGGGAAGACCTATTCGAGCCAAACAAGACCACGCAACTCTCCGCAAAGTATGATATTCCTCTCTCACTCCCCTTCATTACACAGAGAAAAAGAAAGAAAAGAAGAGAAAAAGAAAATAAAAAGGAGAAGTTCAAAGCAACAAGCCGAAGTGAACCAAGAGATGATCGTGAACCTTGTATCCTTTGTGACCTCATGGAAAGCTTGTTGTAAGGAAACTAAAAATCGAAGTGAACCAAGGGATGATGCGTAGACCCGTGTATCCTTTGTGACCTCATGGAGATTCGTCCCACAAAATAAAAAAGAAGCATCAGAAAAGTGATGGATGTGATAAAGGGTGAAGCATCGGCAAATGAAAACCGATGGCTGTAAGAATAAACATAAAGATGGTGGCGTGGAAAGAGGGAAAGAGGGGAGAGGAAAGTTATATGGGAGAGGGTCTTTGGTTAGAAGAAGTTGGCACCTTTTGGATCTATTACTCCTGGTAAGACCACTGCACTTTCATTTCACTAATCTATGTAAAGAGATAACAGAGGGGATTCCGAAAATTCCTTTGGTCTTTGAGCAACTAAGGGGTGGTGAAGATGTTCAT
This sequence comes from Cardamine occulta, assembly GCA_028015245.1. Lineage (NCBI taxonomy): Eukaryota > Viridiplantae > Streptophyta > Magnoliopsida > Brassicales > Brassicaceae > Cardamine > Cardamine occulta. The sequence continues at coordinate 17,547,192 of CM051370.1, read as the reverse complement.
GGTTGAACGGAGCAAATTCCAACGCCCAGTGATGAGCGGTATGAAGTTCAAAATTTTTCCAACAAGCAAGTGAGTTCCCGTGATTTCCAAACCTCTTCTCAGTTCTTGATCTTGTTTTGTTTGAGGACAAACAAAGGTCTAAGTCCGGGGGAGTTGATATATTAGTATTTTGTCCCATTTTAACTAGTCTTTTTATCTTGTTTTCGAGTCTTTTCTATTTCTTTTTGTGTCTTTTCAGGTATTTTGAGGCTCTGGAGCATGGATTGAAGATATTGGAAGACATTGGAGCAAAAGAAGCAAATTTGAGCCAAAAGTCGATTTTCCGCCTGCGCGAGCACCTGCTCGGACCTGGCGAGCACCTGCTCGACCTATTTTACCTAGACTTGTTTTTTATTTTATTTTTAGAATAAATAGAGGCCAACCACCTCAGACGTTCTAGCACGTTCTTTCTCAGGCCTCAGTTTTTCGTTCTAGGATATTTTGGTTCTAAGACACCACCACTTTGTTCCTTTTTCGATTTGGATTTGTATTACTCAGCTTTGGATCTCTATTCTCCTACTATCGATCAATCCACAACTCTGTTTGAGAAGTTTTCCTGAACCTTATTCTCTTTAATAAATCATGAATTCATCTCCTTGCTTTGTTGTGTTTGATTTTGCTATGTGTGAGTAGATCCCTAGCTAGGTTAAGGTTTTCAATGGTGATTTAGGTTGTTAATGGCTGAGCACAAATAGGATTGGAATTTATATGTCTTCGCTAATAGGGATTCTTAAAGCTTAGATTAAACTGGCCACTTAATCTATGATTTTAGGTTAAACTTATTCACGAGAGTGCTCTAGGTTTGCTAGATAAATCATTGGTGAGCAATTGGTGCGTAGCCAGCGAGAGTTGATTGGTGCGATTGATTGTGAACATATTGAACCCGCTTGTTAATGCTTATCGTCTTCGAGAGTTTTGGTATCTAGGTTGTTAGATAAAGGTGTCGATACATCACGAGAGTGGGGCGGCATTTATTTATGTTTGAGTTCTAGACCGGTAGTTAGTTAGCCTGAATAATTGCTCAGCCTTGTCTCCGAATCACCGGCGAAACGCCTTAACCTAGTGCTTTTTATTAATTGATTTTACACCGTTTTATTTTATTTGTTGTTGTTCCGAAAATTACACAAAACCCATATTGTCTTAGTTTTAAATTAAAATCTCATAATTTCATAGTGTAACCTTGGTCTCTGTGGATTCGATACCCCATATACTACTGCTTTTGTCTGTGCACTTGCAGAAAATATGTTGGGTTAAAACTCTGACACATCAGCTCCCAAGTTTCCTCCTGCACCCCATCACAGTCCCACAGAAGTGGCATCATCAGAATCCTCTTCCGACGAAGCTCCTTGACTCTCCGCTCGAGAACTCTCAAAGGTCTCACCTCAAAATGATAATACTGCTTAAGATCCTGGTACATCTTAGTCTCCCCTGGATGAATCGAAAACATACTCGCATGAGCCTCACTTAGGATCTCTCGCCTGATTAGCTACCTCTAAGCCCAAAGGTTCCTGAGATACAGCACACAAACGCAATGTGCTAATCTCGCTCACCAAAGTCTCAACCTCTTGCTTATGAGCCAAAGCCACTCACTTCCGACTCAACGCATCTGCAACCAGATTAGCCTTACCAGGAGGGTAAGCTATCTCCAGATCATAATTGGCCACTAGCTCCATCCAACGCCTCTGACTCAAATTCAAGTCAGATTGAGTGAAAATGTACTTCAGGCTCTTATGATCTCCAAATCTTTAATATGAAAACCACTGCAGCCATCTCAAGATCATAGGTAGGGTAGTTACCCTCATGTTTCCGCAGCTGTCGCAAAGCATAGGCAATAACTTTTCCCCGCTGCATCAACACACAGCCAAGACCAACTCCCAACGCATCGGTATCCACCACGTAAGGCTCGCCTGGATCAGGCAATGCCAACACTAGAGTACTAGTCAACAAGACTCTCAGTTCCGCAAAACTCTCCTCACACTCCGAGGACCCGACGAAAGGAACATCCTTTCCTGTCAGCTTCGTCATAGACTTAGCCAAACTCGCGAAACCCTTAAAAAACCACCGATAAAAACCTGCCAACATGAGAAAATTCCTAATCTCTGTGGCATTCCTCGACCTTGGCCAAGCACTAATGGCCCAAACTTTCTCTAGATCCACCGAAACCCCTTCTGCAGAGATAACGTGACCTAGAAAACCAATCTCCCCCTACCAGAAGTTACACTTGCTCAACTTAGCAAACAACTTCTTTTCCCGCAGCTTCGCAAGAACCACACGCAGATGCACCTCATGCTCATCCAGACTCTTCGAATACACCAAGATATCATCGATAAAAATGATCACAAACTCACCCTGATACTCCTGGAAAATGCTGTTCATCAATCTCATAAATGCAGATGGTGCATTTGTCAACCCAAATGGCATCACCATAAACTCGTAGTGGCCATAACGAGATATGAAAGCCGTCTTCCTGATATCTACCTCATTGATAGGAATCTGATGATATCCCAACGCCAAGTCAATCTTGGAGAACCAAGTAGCCCCTCTCAACTGATATAAGGAAGAGGATACTTGTTCTTTACTGTGACTCAGTTGAGTCCCCGGTAGTTAATGCACAACTAAAAACTCTCGTCCTTCTTCTTCACAAACAACACCGCTGCTCCTTACGGTGAAGTACTCGGGTGAATAAATCCCTTACTCAGCAACTCCTCCAGCTGCTTCTTCTGCTCTACCATCTCTGCTGGAGCCATCCTATAAGGAGTCTTGGATATCGGTGTCATCCCGGGTTCCAACTTAATCTTGAAAGGATCCGTCCTAGATTATGGTAACCCCTGCAACGACTGGAACACATCCTGAAACTCTCGAACCACTCGATTATTCTGAATCTTAGACTCTCTAATGGCCTCCGACAAGGAAATGGTAGCCACATATGCCTCACAACCCCTCTCGATCATACGCTCGGCTTGCATAACCGAGATCCCGAGACTCCTGAAAGTCGATCTCACCCCCTGATACACCAACCTCCCCTTGCCTCCGACAAACTCGACACACCCTCGGTGACAATCCAGATGTGCTATGAACTCCCCGAGCCAATCCATGCCCAAAATGACATCGTACAACTTCATGGAGCAGATAATCAAATCTGTAGGCATAAAGTCTCCTGCTACCTAAACATCCACGTCTCTAACCCGACCGTGAATCATCAGGAGCTTCCCTCCGACAACCTCCATGAAACCCAAACTCACACCGGGCTCACTTCGAACATTAGCCTTCTCGGCTAATTACGGAGTAACAAAGCAATGCGATGCTCCCGTGTCAAACAACACATGACACTTAACACCCCCAATACACACGGTCTCTGCACATATACATGTGCCTAAAACCATAACACCCCAACAAGCAACCAAAATTCCCCAACGCAGAATTAAAGTTAGATGAATCTAAGAAAATACCTGTGATCGGTCTGGAACTCGGCTCTCCGGACTTGGTGATTACGTACACTCGAGGCGCTGCTGCCAAGGACCTGATGGGCTGAACCACCGTGGTCTCACTCTGCCGCAACCTAGGATACTGAGGCCTAATGTGCCCCGCCTCCTTGCACTAAAAGCACACCCGAGGCAACCCTGACCACCCCGTCTGCCACTCGAAGCACTATCCCGATTCCGCTTCTGTCCTTGCATCGGCTTACCACCTTTGCTCGGACCGGAGTGCTGCTGCACAGATCTTGCCTAAAAACTCGGTGTAACCGCTAACACCTCATCTTTCAGACCCTTCTCAAGCAATGCCGCAGTCTCAACTAACTCATCAACCGTGTAAAAAGCCTTAACAACCATGCAACAGTTCTGTAAGTCAACCCTAAGACCTATCAGAAATCTCTTTACATGGGCCGACCCATCAGAAATCTCTGCACATGGGCCATCTAACATAAGACCCGAGCCGGGTTAACTCCACCTCATACTCGCGTACTGACCGATCTCCTTGATTCAATCTCGCAAGCCTCGACTCTAACTGGTTGAACGCCTCCTGAGGGAAAAACATGGAATTAAAATCCTCCACAAAATCCGCCCAAGCCATCTTGGCCCGAACTCTTCGGGCTGCCACACCCCTCCACCAGAGATGCGCATCACCCTCCAGATTATGGACCGCAATGTCCACTTGGTATCCCACAGGACACCTACTCGAGAGGAAATTCCTCTATATCCTTCTCAACCACGCATCACCATCCTCAGGATTAGCACCTCCAGAGAAAAACCCCGTGCATATCCTCTACATCTGCTCCATCATCCTAATGTAGGATGGGAGCTCCTCAGCGACCGCAGCTGCAACCTGAGGCTGAACCTCAACAACCACCAGAACCACAGGAGTATCCTTTCTAGAAACCGCTCCAACAACCTCGTCAAAAGATCTGCAATACGGTCATTTCTGGCCTAAGCATCACCCGCTGCTAAACCCACAACACCTGCTGCTAAACCTGCAACACCCTCAGACCCCACCTGACTCACATGCGATTTCTTGACCCGCTCATCCGGCACACGGCCACAACCTCTACCCCGGCCATGACCTCTACCACGCCCTCTAACCATTTGCACATGCAGAAGCAAGGACTAAGAAACACTAAAACACAATCATCACAATAAAGATAACTCACCGTGGAATCCCACAAGGCTAGAAGAGGATGATTCTATGACTCCATGCAATACCCAAACTATCCTAGAACCACATAGGCTCCTAGAACTGTATGGGCTCTAATACGAAAATGAAACAACCGCACTTTTTTTTTTAATCAGAAATATAATTAAATATTTATAAAACAATCCAACAAACACATAAACGACCACGAAGGTCAACAGTTCTACTGGTTCTAGTAATCCTACAAAAGCTACACAAACCACAAAACTACATGGTCCTAATCATCCCCTCCTCACTGCCTCGATTCCACAATCACGCCTTATCTTTACCTGCATCAACAAAAGTAATGCATCAACATTTGGTAAACCAAACACTGAGTGAGATTGATCCTCCCAACAACAAGCTATCAAAACCAAGACAACACGAATAATTAATTAACACCAATTAAAATTTCCAACAACATATATAGCAATTCCAAACCAAGAAAAGCTTAAAATAGCAGGAAAAGTAAACAAGCTTTCACAGTATGAATAGTAAACATACTTTTACAGCATGAATAGTAAACACATTTTCACAGCATGAATAGTAAACACGCTTTCATATCATGAATATTAAAAATGCTTTCACAACATGAATAGTAAACACATTTTCACAGCATGAATAGTAAACACACTTTCATATCATGAATATTAAACACGCTTCCACAGCATGAATAGTATCCACTTTCACATCATGAATAGTTAACATACTTTCCCAGCATTAGTTGTAAACACACTTTCACAGCATGAATAGTATCCACTTTCACAGCATGAATAGTATGCACTTTCACAGCATGAATAGTATGCACTTTCACAGCATGAATAGTAAACATACTTTCACAGCATAAATAGTTAACATACTTTCACATCGTGAATAGTAAACATGCTTTCATAGCATGAATAATGCCCACTTTCACATCATGAATAGTAAACTCACTTTCACAGCATGAGTAGTAAAAACACTTTCACAGTATGAATAGTATTCCACAGTATGAATAGTATTCCACAACACACAAAATTGACAAACACCAAATCAAGCATAAGAACTTAACAAAATTCACAATCAAGCTTATCAAAGTTCCACAAGCACAAATCCAAGGTTTTCTAAACACCGCAAGCATAGAAAACCTTCCCTAAACTTTTCAAGAACCTCATAAATCACCAAAGAGTTAAACAAAACTCCCCAAGCCCCCACACAAGCTTAAATGATATCTTTTGGTCCCAACTCACCTTAGATAGGATGGATCTAAGCTTAGATGGACTCCTCAAGCTCAAGAAAGATCTCTCTTCCTCCTACAAGCTCCATGCCACAAAGCCTCACTCAAATCCTTCCTTTTCCAAGCTTCACAAAGCTCCACACCCTTGATCTCGCAAAATCCAAGCTCCACAAGCTCACAAAATCCTTTATCTTCTTTTTCTCTTATCTCTCTAAGCTCACAAGCTCAAGAAACTCACTCTCAACCCTCACAAATGGCGAGCTTACTAAGGAGAATAAGAGAAAACCAATTTTGCTTCCCACTTGTTACTTTTGAGAAAAACTCCACAACTTTCAAACCAATTTATTACACCCCCGGAACAAATCTAAATTAATTATTTCAACCTCATAATTAATTTCTTGAGACTTGTCTAAGGTTCATAAACTCGAAAGAATTTCGAATTAATTAAATTAATTAATTTTCTGGAACACGGGCGTTACACGAGGTGCTTTATCCATGAAGCTTTGGAAACACTAGATGGGTTGACGCATCCGCTCACAACGGTTGAGAGGTAATGGTTTGAGGAACATCCCTCGTTCAAACACATATTCCACATGCCAAGGGACAAAAACCACAAGGTTATGGGCATGTGATGCTCCTTGTTTGAAAGGCATGCATCGAGAAAGAAAAGGAAGCTTGGTTTGTCGTTAATGGTGTTCCCATCCGCTATGTATTACAGAGCACACCTTGATATCAGGATTCAACTGCCACAACTATCTAATTGATTATAAAAAAGCGGGCAATTAGGCATTTGTGAAGAAGTATTTTAAAGTGTAGAAAACAATTAGACATCAAGACGTGAAAGCTAAGCTAGTGAAAATGGTACTAGTGGCTCGTTCTGCAGATAGGTTGAAGATGGTGGTCCTCTACTTCTTACCTACCATTGTTATAGCGCAGACAAAGATTGGAAAGGAAGCTTTTCCTATGGAGTCATTTTTTTTAAGAGCTGTGGATGATCTTGAGTTTTGTAAGGATTTTCCTTTGGGAAGATTTTCATTTCATCACATGCTAAAAGAGATTGAGCACACAATGTCTCCTTTTAAAAGGACCATCAAGGAGGGTGCACTATGGCCGATTCCAGGTTTCTGTATTCCTATGGAGATTAGTAAAAATTAATTGAGGTATTGGTCATTGTTACTAGTTCATATAATTGAGGATAACTGTAACTATATGTGTGTTGTGTAACTATTAGCATTTGAGGCAATTCCCGAATTAGGGGAACAATTCTTAGAAGAGTATCCAGAGGCAGACGAAAATTGTCCTAGGATGTGGAGGAAAAGGTTCAAGAAAGGTGTATGTAAAGGAATTTCTCTTTAAGAAATATATAAAGCACTTTGTACAACAGTGGTGAGTTTTCCTAGTTATCTTTAGTATATGAATGATTTTAGGGTGTTATGTTTGTAATATATTTTTGTTGTTTATGTTCACAGAACATTGATAGTATTCTAGTAGTTAGAGATGAGAAAAAGTCTCTTTTGGCTACAATCACGGAAAAAGAAGATGACGATGATAAATGATGTCGTTGTTAATAATTGGATGCAGTGCCATGGTAAAGGATTAACCATTTCGTTGGACAAGATGTACAACGATGATGTGTTAACCCGAGTAGAAGAGGAGGCACCTCAGAATGCGGTGAACGAGGAGATAACCACCAATGAAACACCGGAAAACCTGACATTTGAGGAATTCCCTAAATTGGTGGATATTGTACAAAACATGAAAGAATAGATGGGATTACAGCTGAAGAGAATTGAGGACAACTATTGTGACGACCGCACTTTTTTTGTTTAATATGCAATTAACAAATATTAACTGCCAGTACAAATAACATTCCACCAGTTAATTAACATTCAACAAACAACAACGACCATGCTTGGTCAACAGTTCTACCGGTTCTAGCAATCCTACAAAAGCTATAAAAACCACAAAACTACTGGATCCTAATCATCCCCTCCTCACTGCCTCGATTCCAAGATCACGCCTTATCTTTACTTGCATCGACAAAAGTGATGCATCAACATTTGGTAAACCAAACGCTGAGTGAGATTGATCCTCCCAATGACAGGTTATATGAAAGCCCACGCAATTCAAACAACAACACCAACACGAAATAATAACACCACCTCTTAACTTCATACAATCAGCTAACATGCAACCTTATGCAAAGCTAATCAAACACATTCATGACTAACCACCTAGCAATTCACAACATCAAGAAATGCTAATAACACAAGTCATAAAAAAATAGGGTCAATCAACCACAACCTATCGACCAACACCATCGACCACACCCTATCGACCACACCTGGTTGATAGCCACTACTGACCTCGAGCTATCGACCACACCTGGTCAATAGCCATCCTAAAAACCATCTGAAAAAACTCATCGACTTACCTATCAATCACACCTAGTCGATACACCCTATCGACCTCGCTCTATCGACCACACTAGGTCGATAAACACTAGGAAAAACATCCAGCAGGATCTATCGATCTCTCTCTATCGACCTGCCCTAGTCGATAGCTTCTACCGACCTTGCCATATCGACCACACCTGGTCGATAGCCACTACGATTTCCCAAGTCCTCAACTTAGCCTAGGCACAATCCTAAGGGCAAACCTCTAAACCACACCCAATACATATACCAAGCAAGGTAATAACACACCAAGAAACTAGGAAAACACTCCTAACAAGCCATGGAATCACCAAGAAACCACAACACACACAATCACCAAACAAGCAAGAACTCACAATCAAAGCTTAACAAGGCACAACAAGCACAAATCCATGGTTTCTAACCACCACAAGCTTAGCAAACTCTAGCTAAACCTCCACAAATGACAACAAGGTTTCTAAGCAACCTAGGAACACATCAAAGCTTAGAACAACCCCACAAGCCCCCACATATGGCTTAATGAAAACTTTGGTCACAACTCACCTTAGAATGGATGGATCTATGCTTAGATGGACTCCCCAAGCTCAAGAAAGATCTCTCCTCTTCCTCCAAAGCTCATGTCACAAAGCCTCACTCCAATCCTTCTTTTTTCCAAGCTTCACAAAGCTCCACACCCTTTGATCTCTCAAGATCAAAGCTCACAACCTTCCATGCCTTCCCTTCTTCTTCTCTCTTCCTTTCTCTAAGCTATCAAGATCCAACTCTCTCTCTCTTAGCCCCAACCAAAAATGGCGAGCAAGGAGAAAAAGAAAGGAAGAAGAAGAAGCAAAAATTGCTTTTGATTTCTTATTGAGAAAAACCCCACAACTTTCGAAACGATTTATGACACCCCCGGAACAAATATAAATTGATTATTTCACCCCATAATCAGTTTCTCGAGACTTGTCTAAGATTCATAAACTCGAAAGAACTTCTAAATTAATTTAATTAATTAATTTTCTAGAACACGGGCGTTACAAGTATGATGGGTTAGAAAAAAGACTCGGATTGTTAGAAGCTTCACAGAAGGAGTTAATAGAAAAGTTCAAAGTAAGCATTCATAATATTTGGTAGTATTATAATATAACTTTGTAGTATCAAGTTTTTGGCGCTATTATCGGGGACCAAATGTGTTACCTTCAAATCTATGATTGAAATTTAGTCTAAGATTTACTAAAAAAGTTCTATTTTGCTATCTTGTGTGTGTTTCAGGTGTATGCACAGAAGAAGTAAAGGCTCTGACAACCTACACTTCAGGAGCCCACGAGAGTAGAACGAACTAACAAAAAAACTAAAAAGACAAAGTCGAAGCTAGCCATCATGGGTGATAATCTCGAAAACCGAACACTTTCTGATGCTGAAGCTGAGATAGCTATGCAACTTCAGAATGTGCAACAGCAATATGAGATTAAGCAGAAACAACAATGTGGTATTAGGGACATTGACACGCCCCACACTTTTTACCAGAAAAGAGCTGCTATTTGTCCACCGGAGATTGCAAGGCAGGACTTTGAAATCAAACCTCAGATGATTGCATTGGTGAAGCAGAATGTGTTCCATAGTTTGCCAGCTGAGAACCCAATGGATCACAGGAGCTCTTAACCAACAGATGCCCTTGATAGAACTGAATCATGAGAAGGAGATGAGACGAGATGAATCGCCAAGAGCTTCAAGAAAAGGAGCAAGACTGAAAACCATCCCAATCGAGGCTAAGTTCTCTAGATTCCAGAAGATGGAGAGGCAAGAGTCAAACTCTAATAGCGAGAGCACCAAGCAAAACGAAGATCGACACCTCCGATAAAATCTGAGTAGAGATAAGACCCTGATCTAGAGCTACCTCCATGAAATCTCCATGAACTGGTAGCCGAGGGAGGAAGACGAGACAATGGGCTTCCTTTTTTTGGTGGCGGTGAGAGCCACCGCCCACCAGAGAAGGAGATCAAAGGTACTCTGTGTTTGTCACCTAGTTTTGCTTTATTGTTGTTGTTTACTACACTGCTCAAAGGTGAAAAATTAATTAGTTTAACTTATGATTTTAAACCACTTACAACTTAAGTTAGAACTTAGATTTTTAATTTTTTTGCCCCAAAATGAATTTCCATTAAGCTTCAAGAATGCAGCTTTTCTCAAAAAAAATCAATCTAGAGTTTTTGAGCTTACATGGTCATGAATAAGTTTTAGTTCTCGACGCTTTTTAACAAGAAAATCGGTTCGGACATTGTCACATCAAAGGATAAAAGCAATAAAAAAAAATGAGACTTAAAGCAAATTTAAATCATCAAGTCCAGCTACAAATGGTGGCCAATCTTATTGAGAATCCATCAATATAATTACAACCTTGCAATCTGTGTAGAAAGCCACCTATGATAAGATAAATGTTGCATACACTTCATATCCCACAATAATGCTTCAAGGTAAATGTGTAAAGGAGATAAGCAACTCCTGGAACCTTTTAAACCAAGGAGAACAGCTTGGTTTTCCATCATGGCGACCCAACCCAAGCCGCTAATGGAATGTGATACTGTCCATGACCCATCCAAAAATCCAAATAGCACGAGAGATCCATCTGGTTCAATGTATCTGTATCTGAAACCAGCAAAGACTCATTACTGTCAGTGTTTCTTGATGCCTTAGCTCATACTTCCTCTCGGTGAATTAGTGATTTGCCACGCAATACTCCTCTGCCTCTTGTGTTGCTTTTCAAGGTTCTCTGCAGGTCCAATATCTTTGTTCTAAATTTTTTTTGAGTTTCTTCCTTTCCAAATGAACCACAAAATCCACAGGAACATATTCAAAACCTCATCCCTACTACCCCCTCTTTTTCCTTGGTTTGTCAGAACGTAATATTTGGTAGTACTTTAGTATCCAAAAGTAAGCATTCGTAATATTTGGTAGTACTATAGTATAACTGTTTGTAATACTTAGAAATACTTGAGTATAACTGTTTTGGATTGCAGGCGCATAGTGGTGGTTCCACCAACCCAGCAGAGGTTCAGGCGCATATATCTAATAGCTAATAGCTACACAACACACATATAGTTACTGTTATCCTCAATTATATGAAGTAGTAACAATAACCGATACCTCAACTAGTTTTTACTAACCTCCATAGGAATAAAGAAACCTGGAATCGGCCATTGTGCACCCTCCTTGTCAGTCCTTTTAAAATGAGACATTGTGTGCTCAATCTCTTTTAGCATGTGATCAAATGAAAATCTTCCCCTAGGAAAATCCTTGCAAAACTCAAGATCATCCACAGCTCTTAGAAAAAATGACTCCACCGGAGAAGCTTCCTTTCCAATTTTTAGTCTCCGCTATAACAATGGTAGATAAGAAGTAGAGGACCGCCATCTTCAACCTATCTGTAGAACGAGCCACCGGTACCATTTTCACTAGCTTAGCTTTCACGTCTTGATATCTAATTGTTTTCTGCCTCTTAAAATACTTCTTCACAAATGCCTCACTACCTGCTTTTTATAATCAATTGGATAGTTGCGGCAGTTGAATCTCGATATCAAGGCATGCTCTGTAATGCCATAGTGGATGGGAACACCATTAACGACAAACCAAGCTTCCTTTTCTTTCTCGATGCATGCCTTTCAAACAAGGAGCATCCACATGCCCATAACCTTGTGGTTTTTGTCCCTTGGCATGTGGAATATGTATTTGAATGAGGGATGTTCTTCAAACCATTTCCTCTCAACCGTTGTGAGTGGATGCGTCAACCCATCTAGCGTTTCCAAAGCTTTACGGATAAAACATCTCGTACCTACCTTTATTTTCTTCTTATACTCTGAAGGCAGGAAGCACATTCCCAGAGGTTCTAGTGGTGGCTCTATTTCCTCCTTGGAACCCTGGAATAACAAGTTTTACCAAGTATAACCGAGTTATACATTGTAATAAATTACACAAAACATCAATTGCAATTGGTATTCCCTAACTAAAATCAATGACATCAAGAGCAACAGGTTTTCCCTAACTAAAATAAATAACATCAAGAGCAATTTTTCCCTAACTAAAACGAATCAAGACATCAATCGAATACATATCATTGACTCCGTGAGTGTTTGGGTTGTACTTCCCTCGTTCGTATCTCCTTTTTCTTCATTCCGGTCAATCGGAGATTGGTCGGTCTCTTCTTCACTTCCGTCGTCACTCTCTTCTCCGAGTTTTTGTTGGGGTACTAATGTAAAACACCAATTTTTCTTCTTTAATTTAATTCAAAAAGAAATTCAGTTTAGAAGTTGGAGTTTTGAGATTTTCGTTTTACATAAGTGTTATTTCCAGACAATATCTCTAGAAACTAGCTTATTCCTCCCCACTTGATGAGGAGACTATATCATTTACTTCTATCGGTCTTGGTGAAGATGGAAGGATGTTTTAGTATTCTGGGTTTTTGGTTCGAACCATACATGCATTATCAAGACAATAAAACACCACATTCAGTTTCACTCTCCTTTTCAATAAAATTTTCAATAAAATTTTCAATAAAATTTTCAATTTTTTACTTCAAAATCAATTTAAAATCTCAAATTAACCTTAAACTCAATTTTGAATATGTAAAATCTAACCGAAATTTACCTCAGAGACTATATATCTGTATTATTATACCATAATAAACCCTAATTATCTCATTTTCCCCAAAACTATAATTTCTCCATAACCCTAATTTCTAAAATTGAACTTCAAATGGGAATACAAACCTTACAAGTAGAGGCTGGTGGTTAAATGCTTACAGAGGCTGGTGGTTGAACGTTGTAATAGAAAGATGAAGAAGAAGGAAGGATGAAGAAGGAGCTCGGTGAAGAAGGAAAAAGTGATAACAGAGAAAAGTGAAGGTTGGTGTTAATGGGTTAACATTGATCCATTAAGTTGTGGAATCAAGGTTTTCTATGTAAATATTTTATAATCCTAAGGGTTTTTAGTAATTTGCTAGGTTTTTGATTTAAAAGAAAATATAAAATAAATTCAATATTATAACTAGAGGTGTCAATTGGGCATGCCCGCACCCGTTTGGCCCGCCCTGCGATGGACATTTTTCATTTTGTGTCCGCGGTGGACATGCCCGTTAAAACCGCGGTTGTCGAAAATATGTCCAGACCCGCCCCGCCTAGACCAACGGGCTAGCGGACAGGCCCACGGGCAATGAATTTATTGTCTTATTTTGCTATGAAAAACGTAGAAAAGTCAAAGAACGAGATGAAAGGAAGAAGATTCAAAAAATCTAACCAAGTCACTACAATTTTGATTAAAATAGCTTGTTACATGTCATGATCAAATCACTATTTATTGTTCAATTCAAGTTTTGGTTTAATTAATTGAACAGTTTTATAATACACGAAAATAATTTTGTTGGCCTCGTTTAACTTAAAAGATATGTTTGTACTGAAGACTTTCTTGTCTCTTTTTCGGTTTAAGAAGAAGAAGAAGCATCGAAAATAAAAATAAAACATCAAAAACAAAGTGAGAAAGAAGAAGAAGAAGCAAAACCAGAAATGAGAAAGAAAAAGAAGAAGGAAGAGGCAAGCACGTTTTATGGATTTGAAATTGTATGATTAGAATTTGAAATTTGATACAGAAATTATGTTATGAATTTTATACATAAATCACGTTAATATATCAACTAACCATGACAAATTAATAGCTCTTAGTAATTTGGTTGAATGTGCTTAGCTTCAAGCCCTTAGTGTTGTCGTCTTTCAGTTTTTGAGTTTTAGGTTCGGTTGAATTTTTGAATTATGAGATGCTCTGTTTCTATAATATCTATAATTTCTTGTCGAACGAGCAAATACATGAAGGACTAGGGTTTTTAATTGGACATTTGTTTGAATAAAACCCTCTAGGTGAGTAAGAAAATTTTACTAGGTTTTAATAGATTTTTCTTTCGCGGACAGCCCGCAAACCCTCAAGCCCGTTTCGGGTAAGTCCGCCAAACCCGCAAACCACAGCAGATCAACGCGCGAGACCCGCTTCTAAATGGGCATAAATAATAATGTCCAAACCCGCCCCATGGCGGATCTACATGGGCCTAGCCCGTGGGCATATGCCCAATTGACATCTCTAATTATAACGAATGTATCTGAGCCTACTTTTTTAGGGAGAGATGTATGTATCTCAGCAATTGATCTGAATTTCTCCCACATAAAGTTGATCATATTCATACGATTGTTAGAAATATAGAGCTTGTTTCCACATAAAGTTGAGGTAACATTGTTAGAAAAAAGATTAGTATTTTTTATGTATCCTATAAATTACTAATCTTAACACTAACGATATTCATAACTTTTGTTTTAGGTTTTGTTTTGCCTCTTAATATCTTCTTAATTTTTTCCTTCGTTTTCATGCTTCTAATCTATAATTTTATATTATAGTAGCGTTAAGGACTGCTACTAAACTTGACAAGCTTGCTCTGAAACATGCTAAGAGATAATTAGTCGTTTCCATGTAAGTTAGTGTTAATATGATATATAGCTTTAAATGTGATTTGGATTTCTTTAATTTTGGATTGATCTTCTATGGTTCCAATACCACATAGTTATTGGGACCCCTAGGACTACGCAAGAGATTTGGTCCAAAGATAAATAATTAACTAGGATAAGACCCGCACATTGCACGGAAAAAAATACATTTTTTAATTGAAATTTTATAAAAATATGTAGGTATTTTTAAGAATTTAATAATATTTTTATTTATACATACAATTTGATAGTATTGAGATGTGTATAATGACGGGTTTAGGCCATCGTATTATGGATCAGATTTTTTCTGTACCCGATCCAAATGATTCAAACCCGTTAGCTAAAGATGAGAGAATTTATCCATTTGAATCAAAAGAAAAAAAAATCCAACGAATAAAAATTGGGTATAATAATAATTATCTTTGGGTATCTGAATTATCCGTTTAGATAACTACTCCTTCCGTTCCTTATTTATCATATTTCTAGGATTTTCACACATATTAATAAAACACATTAAAAGTTGATTATAAATGTATTGTTTTTTGTGATTAACAACTTCCAATAATTCTAAACCAATAGTATTTAATTTTTTTTTGAAATTTACAATTTATTATCAATAACTAATTAAACTTGCATAGAAAACCTAAAAATATGATCTTTTTGAAACAAATATTTTTCCTAGAAATATGATCAATAAGGAACGGAAAAAGTATATTTTTTAAAAATTTCTAAATTATTTATATTTTTTAAAAATTTCTAAATTATTTATATTTTTTAAAATTTACTTAAAGTTATTCGATATTAAAAAAATTAATAAAATTTGTTTAAAAAGATCCAAAAAATTGAAAACAAATCTTGTTACAGTTTTAAACTATATGTGATTATCCATTCATATAACAATTTAATTACATATATTCTCTGTTTAGGTATTAATCACAAAAATGTGAAACTAACTCCTATCTAAAATTCTATTCCAATTGGTTTGCTGATTTTACTACAAGGCAAAAAAAAAAATTCTATAGATGTTTCATTATATTTTTCAGTGTGAATAATCATAGAAATAAAGGTTATCATGGATAAACTATGATTAATATTTTCCATATAAAATTCTAATTGAAATGAAACCTAAATTGAGCATACAAAAAGAAAAGAAAAAAAATCACATCTCTACTACAAATAAAAACTGAATTATTTTGGTGTATATAAATGATTTTCGTATTACATATTTAGTTATGTGAACCTGTAATTAAGATCTACTTAATTTGTGTTTCCAAAAAACATATATTTTGAAAGGTTATTAAATAATTCAAAAACAAATACCTAAAAAAAATATGTAGAATTCAAAAACGAAAACTTATTTAGTAAGCTTTTAAAAATATATGACAATCATTTCTAAAACTATCGAATAAAATACATTAAAAACAGTTGCATATATTTCATTTAACTAAATCTTTTCCATATAATAAGTGCTAAAAATAAATTTATAGAAGACATTGTTGAGTAAGTATGGCCAACAGAGATGTCGTGTTATCTTAGAGTCAGGACAATTTTGTTTTCTTTTGATCTTTGTACAAAAACAACAAATAAAAAGAGTTACAATAGTCGGTGGCTACACCATGTTTACTTCTGAACATCTCCATGCCCTAAAACTTTAAAACATTCACAAACTTCTTCTTCATCTTTTTCTTCATTCCAGAAAATGAACATTCAAAATCATCATCAACTGCAAGGAAACAAATTAGAAAAAGTAACAAATTTAAAAACAAACAAAATGTTTCATCTGACCTTACCTCTTTTCATTATACCTGTCAATAAAAAAAATATCATAGGTAAAGACAATGATAAGATAAATTCCAAAACACTCAATCAAAGAAACCATGGGAAATCAAAGGTAGATAGCTTAGAAAATTTTATGTTTAGCTGGTGGCAATGATGAAAAAATGAGTAGAGTCTCTTCTTTATTTATAGTGAACTTTAGACTTTTAGATCAAAGGTTAAATTTTTGGAAAAGATTTTGAATCCAAAACGATGATTAGTCAGAAATATAGTAAATGAAGAATTTTACGATCTTAGTAGATGTTAAGAATTAATTGTGCCAAATTATTAGTTTCCAAATTTCAAATAAACATGATATATGCCTACAATCTCGGGTATATTTGTATTATTAAATTTGGAAACTAATATAAATTTTCTCTCAATTAGATTGAGATTAGAATTAAAGTTTGTAAAAATCAAAGAATTATGAGGGTGT
Organism: Cardamine occulta; assembly: GCA_028015245.1. Classification (NCBI taxonomy): domain Eukaryota; kingdom Viridiplantae; phylum Streptophyta; class Magnoliopsida; order Brassicales; family Brassicaceae; genus Cardamine; species Cardamine occulta. Next base: position 17,530,089 of record CM051370.1, on the reverse strand, counting down.
TAATTTTAAACTAACTTAAATTACATAATATATTAAGTTTGGTAATTTAGTCTTAAATTTCGTATCCTGATGACCAAAAAAAACAAATTCCTTATCCAACCTTCCAATTTTAAATTTGAATTTGTTAAAGATTTATTTTAAATTTGAATTTTCTAAAAGATTCTCTATCCATATTTTATGGGCGGGTTAAATATTTTATTATTACTTAATATTTAATATGGTGAAAATATGGGATTTTATTTTGATATATATGAAAATTTTAAATATAAATAAATTCCGACTGTTGGATTTTTTTTATGAATTTATATTACAATGATGTTATGTTAAATACATATTTATACTTATACTTTTATTTTACTTTATGAATTATGTAACTTAATTAAATTCTGAATGTTGGATAAAATGATATCTTAAAAAAAATTGTTAAAGATATGTTTAACCATAACAACTATAACATGTTAAATGATTATCATTAATTAAGAAATTATATATAAATTGTAATTGAAATTTGATATGAATGATGTAAGAGAGATTAAACTTAAATTAATGGTTTATAGTAGGTCTAATGGTAAAAACTGTAATTAGTCTAGTAATTGTTGTCTTGTTCTAAAAATCATATAAGAATTGATGTGGTGATGACACATCAGCATGACACATCCGTAAATACCATGTCAAGGGAAGGTTTCTATTGAAAGTATGCTTCTCAAATAATATATATTAGATATACTGTTTATTTTTGTGTCTAAAGGGGTAATATGTATACTTTTCGTGTATACATGTGAAAGGAGACATGAAGAAAGGAGATATGGTTACTTCGCACAAGAATTTACTTAGCACACTAAATGGATTCAATTGCTTAACTAAGGGGCTGTTATTGGATTGAGTTTTTATTTGATTTTAATGGATCTAAAGTTACAGTTATTCTAAAATCCAATTAGTGGATTTTGATGAATTGACAAGACTTAATCGTGGATTCTTAAATCTATTGCTAATATTTTTGTATGGATTACCTTGTATTTGGAAATCATTGATAATAAAATAATACTATCTAATATTTTCAAAATAGTTATAACAAAATAACATTCATCAAAGTGTTTATAAGAAAAAAATATTTGTTGGTAACAAAAATATTTGTTTAGTTAACCAAAATACTCGATCTTCTAATTGATGAACAATAATCTTGTGCATGTGTAGAACATGTAGAATATCCGAATGTGATACATTCAAAAACAAATATGAAAATATAATATATATTTCCAATGTTACTCAATTTCCACATGGTCAAAACTTTACACTGGTAATTAGTTTAAATTAATAAAATTAAATTTCAATCTGATATTGTGAGACTCTCCCATAAGCAATTGGGAGAGTCTGAAGAGATATGAAAAATATTAGAAATACTAGGGTAAGAGGTGGTATTTCATTTATTCATAGTTTAGTTAAAAAATTACATCAAAGTCCATCCTTATTAAAATACAATAAAATCATGTCTATGTTCAATAACATATGTTTTTAATGTATTTTAAAATACATTAAAGAAATGTTATATCCAATAACAGATGATTTTATTGTATTTTTTCAAATACACAATTGAATAACACTGGATTTCTCTTTGGATTTAAAATACACTCAACTTTATTAAAATACAATATTCAATAACCCCACCTAAGTTTGCATCTAAATTTCTGGAATACGGACGTTACAATTTTCCCCACTAACATAGATTTGTCCTCGAATCTTACGTTACTGTTCATCTATAATGAACCGTTCATCTCCAATGAACCTTAATCATCGCAACGATTACTTAACCCTCAGCCAACCCGGCCAATTCAACAGACACACGAGGTTTTCCACCACCCTTCGAGGCTTCACACTACCTCTCGACCATCACGGGCAACACAAGAGATTAACTATGAATCTCTGAGGTTTTCACACTACTTCTTGACCAACCCGGTCAACACACACACACACATGTACACGCATATACATCCGAGGTCCATAACTAACCTCCGAGGTTTCCCACTCAGTCACTATGCTTACGACACCGCAGCATCATATGTGCTTATTGCTCACTCACAGACCAAACCCCAATACCCAAGACACCGCAGCATCTCCGAGTTTTGAGCATCTGCCATACCCTGCAGGATATCCACCATACCTCGCAAGGTATCAACCATACCACAACACCCAAGACACCGCAACATCTCCAAGTTCAAGGTATCTGCCATACAATTCCACTCGGGGTAATATAACCTATAAGAGTCTCGATATCTCATACCACTCAATTCTGGACAATATATCCTACGTCTACGATATACACCTTACAAATCCACGATATCACATATCACTCTAGGCTATACACCTTACGAGTCTGGGTACATCGCCAGTCGCACTCTCAAGACACACAGTCCTTCGAGCTATCGGCACTAGAGGAACTAGTCCTCTCATCGAGCAATAAGTCACACATTTATAAGCATCTCGACTGAACTACCTCACGTGATCTGTGTAAATCCTCGCAAGGTAACACCGGCATCACCCATATTCCGCACCCAGAATATCTACCGTGCATAACCAATAACTAGACTATCGCACCTATACCCAGTCACTTCGGGTACACCATAATCTCTTTCCGATTATGAACCAAGATTTTAAATTCTCATAAAAACTTTCCATGACACTCGTGCCAATAGCAATAAAAACTATCATCTTATTACTCACTTGCATTATCGCTTTTTAACACCAAAACGAAATACATAACCATGACTCCCAAAGTCATGAATAATAAGAATTACTCATCTTATTAAACACTCATAATGTAACAACGTTATTCACCACTGAAATACAAAATAAAAAACACATAGCATATAGCTACACACTGAAACTGGAACCTCTCGATGGAACTCAAGCCGCAGCTTGCTTCTGGAACCACTTTCGGAACCTAGTTTCCATCCTAGCCTTTGGCTCCCAAGTTTCCTCTTGCACCCCGTCACAGTCTCACAGAACTCGCATCATCGGAATCCTCTTCCGACGAAGCTCCTTGACCCTCCGTTCGACAACTCTCAAAGATCTCGCCTCAACTGTCATATTTGGCTAGAGATCTTATGGAATCTCACCCAATACCTTGTCACTCCTATGCAAACACTTCTTCAGCATCAACACATGGAAGAACTTATGAAATGCCAGTATAATCTCGGGTAACTCCAACCGATACGCTACCGGTCCAACATGCTCTACAATCCGAAATGGCTTCATATACCTCGGACTCAATTTAGTTGTAGTAATGGACCTGTTCGGACCTCTCAGCAAAGCCATCTTGAGATACACTCTATCTTCCACCTCAAACACAAGCTCTTTCCGCCTCTTATCGGCATAACTCTTTTACCGATCCTGGGCTTCTTTCATGTTCAGCTTCAAAACCCGGATCCTCTCTAAGGTTTCCTTAACAAGGCGCGCACCCAATGTGCTCCTCTCTCCCACTTGAGTTCAACACAAAGGTGTACGACATGGCCTCCAATACAGAGCCTCGTATGAAGCCATCCCAATACTCGCCTGGTAGCTATTGTTATACGCAAACTCTACCAAGCTTAAGTGATCCACCCAATGACCACCCCAATCCAGCACACATATCCTCAAAAAATCCTCCAGATTCTGGATGGTCCTCTCGGACTGCCCATCTTTTTGAAGATGATAAGCCGTACTCATGTGCACCCTTGTGCCCATCTCCGCCTAAAACGCATTCCAGAACTCAGATGTGAACTTAGGATCCCGGTCCGAGACAATGCTCACCGGTACTCCATACAGTCTCACAATCTCCTGCACAAACTTCTTAGCTAATACCGCAGACCCATCAGTCTTCTTAATGGCCAGAAAACGTGCACACTTGGTCAGTCGATCAACGATGACCCATATAGCATCCTTGGTACAAGAAACTGATAAACCCACCACGAAATCTATCGTGATCATATCCCACTTAAACTCTGGAATGGGTAAACTCCACAACTTCACTAACTAGCACACGTTGCACACCGTAACCCAGTTAGCAACATCTTTCTTCATCCCGACAAAATGATAATACCGCTTAAGATCCTGGTACATATTAGTCACTCTTGCATGAGCCTCACTCATGATCTCTCACCTCAAATCCTCGTCCGAAGGTACGCATACCCTCCCATTCACAAGGATAGTGCCATTCGCAGATACCTGATACTCAGAACCCACTTCTCTCAAACCTTTAACCAAGCCCTCATTTTTTTCCTGAGCCAACCGAACCCTGCTCAAAATATCCGCCTGATTAGCTGCCTTTAAGCCCAAATGTTCATGAGATACAACACACAAATGCAATGTGCTAATCTCGCTCACCAAAGACTCAACCTCATGCTTCCGAGGCAAAGCCACCCGCTTCCGACTCAACACATCCACAACCAGATTAGCCTTACCAGGATGATAAGCTAAGTCCAGATCATAATCAGCCACTAGCTTCATCCAACGTCTCTGCCTCAAATTCAAGTCAGGCTGAGTGAAAATATACTTCAGGCTCTTATTATCAGTGAATACCTGCACCTTTCCGCCATAAAGATAAGATCTTCAAATCTTTAAAGCGAAAACCACCGCAGCCATCTCAAAATCAAGGGTAGGGTAGTTGCCTTCATGCTTCTGTAGCTACCGCAAAGCATAAGCAATAACCTTCCCCTGTTGCATCAACACACAGCCAAGACCAACTCACGATGCAATGGTATACCCCACGTAAGGCTCGCTCGGATCAGGGAAAGCCAATACTGGAGTACTAGTCAATAAGGTCTTCAGTTCTGCAAAACTCTCTTCACATTCCGAGGACCACACGAAAAGAACATTCTTTTCTGTCAGCTTTGTCATAGACCTAGCAAAACTCACGAAACCCTTAACAAACCGCTAATAATAACCTGCCAACCCGAGAAAACTCCTAATCTTTGTGGTATTTCTCGGCCTCGGCCAAGCACTAATGGCCCGAACCTTCTCTAGATTCACCGAAACCCCCTCTGCAGAGATAACATGACCCAGAATACCGATCTCCCACTGCCAGAAGTTACACTTACTTAACTTAGCAAACAACTTCTGTTCCCGCAGCTTCGCAAGAACCACAGGCAGATGCACCTCATGCACCTCCAAGATATCATCGATAAAGATGATCACAAACTCATTCAGATACTCTTAGAAAATGTTGTTCATCAATCTCATAAATATAGCTGGTGCATTTGTAAACCTAAATGGCATCACCACAAACTCATAGTGGCCATAAAGAGATCTGAAAGCCGTCTTCCGGATATCTACCTCATCGATAGAAATCTGATGATATCCCGACGCCAAGTCAATCTTGGAGAACCAAGTAGCCCTCTCAACTGATCCAACAACTCGTCAATCCGAGGAAGAGGATACTTATTCTTCATTGTGACTCGGTTAAGTCCTCGGTAGTCAATGCACAATCGAAAACTCTTATCTTTCTTCTTCACAATCAACATCACTGCTCCCCACGGTGAAGTACTCAGGCGAATAAACCCCTTACTCAGCAACTCTTTCAGCTACTTCTTCAGCTCTGCCATCTCGGTTGGAGCCATTCTATAAGGAGCCTGTGATATCGGTGTCGTCCCCGGTTCCAACTCAATCGTGAAATGATCTAACCTAGACGGTGGAAACCCCTGCAATGACTAGAACACATTCTGGAACTCCCGAACCACTCGAATATTATAAACCTTAGCCTCTTCAACGGCCTCCGGCAAAGAAATGGTAGCCAAATATGCCTCATAACCCCTCTCAATCATACGCTCGGCTTGCATAACCGAGATCACGAAGCAATGCGATGATCCCATGTCAAACAACACATGACACTCAACATCCCCAACACACAAGGTCCCTACACATATACATGTGCCGAGAACCTTAACACCCCAACAAGCAACCAAATTCTCAACACATAATTAAACTTAGATCAATCTAAGAAAATACATGTAATCGACCAGGAACTTGGCTCTCCGGACTCGACGATGGAATACACTCGAGGCGCTGCTGCCACCGGCCTAACTGGCTGCACCACTGTGGCCTCACTCTACTACAGCTTGGGACACTGAGGTCTAATACACCCCGCCTCCTTGCAGTAAAAAGACACTCGAGAATCCACTCGTACCCAGCCCTTCTTAGGACTGCTCGCCACTCGGTGATCTATGCTCTCGCATGCAAAGTAACCCTGACCACCCTAACTGCTTCTCGAAGCGCCATCCCGCTTCCGCTTCTGTCCTTGCATCGGCTTACTGCCTCTCCTCAGACCGAACTGCTACTGCACAGATCTCTCCTGAAAACTGGACTGCTGTTGCATGGATAACCTCTACCACCTTGTCTTTCAGACACTCCTCCAGTAATGCCGCAGTCTCAACCAACTCGTCAACCGTGCAAAAAGCCCTAACCATGTAATGGTTCCGTTAGTGAACCCTAAGACCCATCAGGAATCTTTGCACATAGGCCGACTCACTCTCAACCGCCCGTCTAACATAAGACCCGAGCCGGTTAAACTCTACCTCATACTCACGTACTGACCAATCCCCCTGAGTCAATCTCGCAAGCCTCGACTTTAACCGGTTGAATTCCTCCTGAGGGAAATACTTGGAGATAAACTTCTCCACAAAATCCGTCCAAGCCATCTCGGCCTGAACTCTTTAGGCTGCCACACCCCTCCACAAGAGATACACATCACCCTCCAGATAATGGACCGCAATGTCCACTTGGTATCCCGCGGGACACCTACTCGAGAGGAAATTCCTCTCTACTCTCCTCAACCACGCATCAACGTCTTCACGATTAGCACCTCCAGGGAAAAACTTTGTGCCTATCCGCATCTGTTCCATCATCCTGAGGTAGGATGGGAGCTCCTCAGCAACCGCAACTACAACCTGAGGCTGAACCTCTACAACCATTTGTGGTACCACAGGAGCCTGAGCCGGTACCCTCTCTGGTAACTGCTCCAACAACACTGTCAAGAGATCAGCAAGACAATCATCTCCGACCTGAGCATCACCTGGTGCTAAACCCGTAACACCTGTTGCTATACCCGGAGCACCCGCTGGAACACCAGCCACACCGGTACTCACACCGGCCATACCCTACGACCCAATTTGACTCGTATATGACTCATCGACCCGCTCCTGCTCAACACGACCACAACCTCTACCCCGGCCACGGCCTCCACCACGCCCTCTATCCATCAGCATTTCAAAGAACAAAGACTAAGAAGGGCTAAAACACAATCATCACAATAAAGATAACTTACCGGGGAATCCCACAAGGCTCGAAGAGGATGATTCTATGACCCCATGCAACACCCAATCTATCCTAGAACCACATAGGCTCCTAGAACTGTATGGGCTCTGATAGCAAAATGTGACGACCGCACTTTTGTTTTGTTTTTCTTTTAACATGTAATTACTTAATAATTAAACGTCCATACATTTAAATATTCTCCACGTAATTAACATTCAACAAGCAACAATGACCACACATGGTCAACAGTTCTACCGGTTCTAGCAATCCTACGAAAGCTACAAAACCTAAAACTACCGGTCCTAATCATCCTCCCCCTCTTCGCCTCGATTCCACGATCACGCCTTATCTGTACCTGCATCGATAAAAGTGATCCATCAATCTTTGGTAAACCAAACGCTGAGTGAGATTGATCCTCCCATCAAAGCCCACAAAATTAAAAAAAACAACACCAACACGAAATAATAACACCACGTATTACTTCAAATAATCAGCTAAGCATGCAATCTCATGCAAAGCTAATCAAACACATCCATGACTAACCACGTAGCAAAACACAACATCAAGAAGTGCTATACAAGTCACATATCAACAGGGTCAATCGACTACACTCTATTGACCAACACCATCAATACCCCCTATCGACACAACCCTATCGACCACATCTGGTCGATACACACTATCAACCTCGTTTTATCGACTACACCTAGTCGATAGCCAACCAAAAATCCACCCGAAGAAAATCATCGACTTACCTATCGATCCACCCGGTAGATACACCCTATCGATCTTGCTTTATCGACCACACCTGGTCGATAAGCACTAGGAAAATGTCTAGCAGGATTTATTGACCTCGCTCTATCGACCTGCCCTAGTCGATCACTACAAGAAATTTACCGCAAAACAGATGGAATTTCCGACGGAATATAAATTCATCGGAAAATTCTGACGGATTTGCGACGTATTTCCGATAGACATGAAAATTGACGATTCCGTCGGAAATCCGAATTAATTTTAAATCTTAATTTATATTTATTCCGAATTAATTTTATATATTAATTATAATTAATTACAATTAATTAATATTAATTACAATAAATTAAATATTATTAATATTATTAATAAAATTATATATCCGTCAGAAATCCGTCGGAAGAAGAAGAATTTTAATTTTAATTGTAATTGAAATTTTACAATTAAAATTTATTTATAATTATAATTTTAAATCTTAATTTATATTTATTCCGAATTAATTTTATATATTAATTATAATTAATTACAATTAATTAATATTAATTACAATAAATTAAATATTATTAATATTATTAATAAAATTATATATCCGTCAGAAATCCGTCTGAAATTTGTCCGTCGGATATCCGTCGGAAATATGTCCGTCAGAAATCCGTCGGAATGTGTCCGTCAGAAATCTGTCGGACTATTTCCGACGGATTTGAAATCCGTTACAATTTTTGACAGATTTTCGATGAGATAGAACAGATGGAAAAATCCGTCGGAAATCCGTCAGAATAGGCTAATTCTGACGGATTTCTGACGGATATTTCCGTCTGTTCTAACGTGTTTTCTTGTAGTGGATACATCCTAGCGACCTCGCTCTATCGACCACACCTGGTCGATAGGCATTCCGAATTCCCAACTCTACAACTTAGCCTTGATACAACCCTAAGGCCAAACCTCTAAACCACAACCAAAACACACACCAAGCAAGGCAAGACCACACCAAGCAACTAGGGAAACACTCCCAACAAGCCATGGAATCACCAAGAAACTACCACACACACAATCACCAAGCAAGCATAAGAACTCACAATCAAAGCTTAACAAGGCACAACAAGCACAAATCCATGGTTGTCTAACCACCACAAGCTTAGCAACCTCTAGCTAAAGCTCCACAAGTGACCACAACCCATCTAAGCATACCACATGCCTAAATAACCCCAAAAGCCCTCTCACAAGGCTTAATATTAACCTTTGGTCACAACTCACCTTAGAAATGGAAGGATATAGCCTTAGATGGACTCCCCAAGCTCAAGAAAGATCTCTCATTTCTCCTCCAAGCTCACGCCAAAACCCTAGGATCCAACCACTCTTCTTTTCCAAGCTTCACAAGCTTCACACACCCTTGATCTCTCAAGATCCAAGCTTCTCACAAGCTCACCAAGCCTTTCTCTTCTTCTTCTCTCTTAGCTCACAAGCTCAAGAACTCTCTCTCACTCTCTCAACCACAAAAATGGCGAACCAATAAGGAGAAGGAAGAAGAAGAAGCAAACTTCACTTTTGCCACTACTTTGAAAAAAACCCCACAACTTTCGAAACGATTTATGACACCCCCCAGAACAAATCTAAATTAATTATTTCAACCCCATAATTAATTTCTCTAGACTTTTCTAAGGTTCATAAACTCGAAAGAACTTCCAAATTAATTAAATTAATTAATTTCCTGAACACGGGCGTTACAATATCTTTCCAAATAAATGAAAAAAATCTACAATATCTACAAAAATATATTTGTTAGTATCCAAAAAATAGCAATATATATATAGTTTTAACTAATTTATTTTAGGGTTAGATAATCTATACAACTTAGTATATATAAATACTTCAATTTTTAGAGATATATCACGGATAATTATAACAAAATCACGGGTTAATTTAATAGTCACGGGTTAGTAAAATTATATAGTTTATATTTTAATATATATATATAAGATTACATTTTTTTGTGCGCAACTAAAAACTTCTTACCTACATTAAAATAAACTAAAAACTATTTACCTACGTTAGAAAACATGAACATGTACCTCTTCGTCACCGAGAGCGTCCGAGACGGGTCCTTATAGAGGGGGGTTGGACCAAAACCGAGTTGAGATTGACCCAAACTGAGTCAATATTGTGTTTGAAGAATTTAGGAGATCCTAGATATTATTGTCAATATTGTGTTTTTATGATATAAGAATATTTACATATATTTGTATTTATCGTTTAGAAAATCTCTTTATTATATAAACCTATGTAACCCAATCATTATTCTTATGAGAATCTATTATAATTCTTCCAAAACATCTTTTTGTTCTTACTTTCATGGAATTTATCAAGCTAGACTAGAGGTTTTCCATTTGAACTATGGCAAAATAATTTGTGTAGCCATAGAGAGGTCAAACTCCATGGAAAGCTCAATAGAGGTTATTGCAGGTTGGATACGCCGTAGAAGAGGCACGGGTACGGAACTTAATAGAAGAGGCATCCCCATCGATTCTATGTGTCAAAGGTGTCATATTGAAGATGAATCAATTAACCATATTCTTTTCCAATGCCCATATGCTACATTGACCTGGCAACTATCTAGTACGATATTCACATCAGCACAAGTGGCGTCAAATACATTAGAAGACAATGTGGAAATGCTTTTAACCAAGTACGCTTCAGCAACTACAAAGGAAATGAACATCTTCCATTTTGGGTTTGTTGGCCACTATGGAAATCACGGAATGGTCTCTTCTTCAACAAGATAACAAGAGATCCACGGGAAATAATAACAAAAGCTCAAGATGATGTTAACGAATGGATCAGTGCAACTACCGCCTCACAACCCCAAGATGAGATGCCATCAACTTATCACAATAATATCACAACTCGATGGCAACTCCCGCTGGTAGATCATGTTAAGATCAATGTTGATGGTAGCTTTCATGTGATGAATGATCATATAGGCGCCGGATGGATTATTCGGGATGAACGAGGTTTATTTAAACTTGCAAGGAGCACTTGATTAACTCAAGCGGCATCGCCAATTCAAGCTGAGGCACTAGTATTACTCCATGCTTTACAATCGGCATGGTGTAGAGGCTATCGAAAGGTGGTCATGGAAGGAGATTGTAAACCACTATTCGACATCATCACGCAGCAATCAATTGATGTTAATATTGATAGCATTGTGATAGACATTTGTAGTTGGGCAGATCGATTTTCAAGTATCAGCTTCTCAGTTGTACCTCGAGAATGCAATAAGGTAGCCGATATGTTGGCTAAAGTTTCATATCAATAACATCTTACTTCTCAAACTTATTTATTTCTTCCTCATTGGTTAAGGAGCAAGTTGTATCATGATTTTGTAAACGATTTTTAATATAATAAAATTAAAACGTTTTTAAAAAACCTCCAATACATACAAATAATGGCTAGGGTGGTCTAGTTGTACTGTTAATTAGCGTTCTGGTCACTATTGTGATTTGAATGTAATGGTAAAATCCGTCAATTTTAGAATCAGAAAAAACCTCATAAAATTCATCACTTTGGGCTGTAGAATGTTTATCAAATATGTGTTATACAAGATTAATCTGGGAGGTATCGATGCCACAAGTGGTTGAAGCGATCAAACAGCCAACACGGTTCCCTCGATTCCGACATGTACTATCGGATATCGAGGGGTACCTTCTGACTTTAAGGTGTAACATGTTTCCCTTGATGCAAAGAGAGAGTGTCACACGAGACCGTCGATACATTGCCCGGCATGGTCCATCGTGGTTATAAGATATCATTGTCTTTGAAGCTGCTGGGAGTTGTTTACACTTAAAGCTTTTCATGGTCATTAGTTACCAGAATAATCAAGTTTTTTTGTTTCAACCTCTACTGAGGCTTCTATCAATCTTTGTAAATAAATAAGATTTTTTCGGTGTCTGTATTCTGCTTTAAGGGCGACTCATCCAATATATTATTTGGAATGAGATGCTTTTTTATTTAAGTAATTTTTACCACAATCAAATAAAAAGTTTCGGGTTGGAAACAAGTGAGAGATTTGCACTAAACATCCTAAACAGCCATGGCTACAATTCCACCAAACAAACTCTCACTCTTCCCTCTACCCTCCCTTCTCTGTTTCATCTCCATCTTCTTCCTCCTCTCTATATCCAAACGCGCTTCTCTCTCCTCTCCCAACACTCACCGCTCCGCCACCGTCTTCATCCCCAAATCCGACGGTTCCAACTCCGCCAATTGCGACTTCTCCGACGGCTCCTGGATCTACGATCCCAACCCCAGATCCACCAGGTATACAAGTAATTGCAAAGAGATCTTCAAAGGATGGAACTGCGTTCGTAACAACAAAACTAATAGCTTAGAGATCTCTAAATGGCGATGGAAACCTAAGGATTGTGATCTTCCATCGTTTAATCCACTCGAATTTCTTGAGACTCATCGAAATACAAACATCGGTAAAGCTTTCTTCTCGAATCTGCCATTACTTATTAGCTCTTTTTTTTTTTGAGGAATCAGAAACTAAGTTTTGGTACAATTTGAAGTTAGTAGATTCTACACTCTGCTGATTCCTGTATCTGAAATTGAATTGTATAGGTTCCTTTTCAGTAATTTGAATGCTGATTTCTCATGGCTGTTCGTATAGTTTTTGTTATGTATCTATCATCTCTTGTTTATCGTCAGCTCTGTGATTGTACACTTGAATATGAACCTGGCATTGGTACCTTTTTCGAACTCTTTTAATCTTTCTGAATTGTTGTTCCTTGATGCATTGTTTGAAGTTGAGGAATCAAATTAGTGAACATGGTAGATATAATGCAATTTCCTGTATCTAAATTATGTAGAATTGAATGCTGATTTCTCATGGCGGTTCGTATAGATTCTGTTATGTCGTATGTGGTAGTTCAGAAATTCTTATCCACTCTTGTTTATCTTGAGCCACTCTTGAACATAAAAATGCCATTCTTACTGTTGGTCAAGGAATATGATTTTTGATAGATGTGAGTTCTGTACATCTTAAGATTTTTCAATAGTACCTTTTGAAATCCTTATGTGCCTATCGTCAATGCGTTTTTATTATCTTGTTCTTCATTTTCTCCTTCGAAGGCCTACTTGTTAGTTCTTGTGTTTGGAATTAATAAATCAGAACCGAAATTGTTTTTCGGTGCATTCAAAGATAATATTAAACCCTTTTGTCTGTTCATATAGTTTTACTATTTTATCCACTGTCTCTGGTTTATCGTGAGCCTTGTGAGTACTTTTGAATGTGAGGCTTGTGAGTACTTTTGAATGTGAGCCTTGTGAGTACTTTTGAATATGAAAATGTTACATTCTTATTGTTTGTCAATAAGTATTTTTTTTTTTTTTATTGATGTGAGTTCTGTACATCTTAAGAGTTTTTTTAACAGTGCAGGATTTGTGGGTGATTCCTTGAATAGGAACATGTTTGTATCTCTATTCTGTATGTTAAAGAGTGTGCCGGGTGAATTGAAGAAGTGGCGACCAGCGGGTGCGGATCGTGGATTTACATTTTTGCGTTATAATCTTACCATTGCGTATCATCGAACAAATCTCTTGGCACATTATGGTAGGTAAGCTAAGTTCTCTTTAGTGTTCCTATATCTTTGTTTGGGAAAATGATGTACTATTAGATTGTAGTACCTGTTTTGTGTTTGAACAGTATTTTCCATCGGTTATGATTGCCTGGTGTAGTCCTTTTTATGCTTATTTGTGTCCCTCTCAACCGAGTGTACGCATAGCGTAGATATACCATAGTTTTCAAACTGATCAGACTTATTTCCTCTCGCTGATGGAATTTAGGTGGTCAGCTAATGCTAATGGTGGTGAGTTAGAAACTCTTGGATTTAAAGAGGGTTATAGAGTTGATGTTGATATTCCAGATACCTCATGGGCGAAGGCTCCAAGCTTCCATGACATTCTCATTGTGAACACTGGGCATTGGTAAATACCCTTTTATGTCTCTTTTTTTGACGAAAATGAAACTATTTTGAACTTGTAAAATTCTTCATTATCGAATTTACCACAAGTTTAGATACAATGCCATATGACCACAGTCACTTGATACTAAGTTCTGGTTCATACTTTCTATATTTAGATATTAAATTCCAAGTATTTTTTGGAAAGTGTGAAATTATCTAGTTTGAGCTAATTTCTTTTCCAGTCGATTCACTGTTCTCTAAGTTAGTACATGCATTATATGAAAGTGTCATATAATGTATCCTTCAAGATGCCAAATCTTCTAGTATTTATTTCTTCAGATACTGTTGATTCGAAAAATAAAAGGCTTTAAACTTGATGATGTTGTTTATGCCGATCATTGCTTTCAGTTTCATGGCTGAAAGGGAGTATGTTTTATCAGTTAAATGATACCTTTGTTTGTCATCTTTCAGTTTAACAGAAATTTTGTTATGTGAACTTGAGATGTTGTTGACAACCTTTTGTCGTCTTTCTCTTTGTAAGGTGGTGGGCGCCATCAAAATTTGATCCTTTAAAGTCTCCTATGCTTTTCTTTGAAGGCGGCCAGCCGCTACTTCCTCCGGTACCACCAGCTACTGGCCTGGATAGGGTTCTGAGCAATATGGTATGCTGTCTGGTTCTCTGTTCTTCTCTATAACTACCTTAAGAGTAGAAGCGCCTTCCACGTTTTGGACATAACTCGAATGAGTGAGTACAGAGCCGATGCTCATCCAGCCTCGGCAGGAGGAAAGAATCACGATGACTGTATGCATTGGTGCCTCCCGGGCCTCACCGATACTTGGAATGATTTGTTTGTTGCAACTCTCTATACAATTAAAGGTTTATAACCGTTTTTGAGATGTGTAACAAAGCTCTTAAATCAAAAAACATGTTTTGTTTCACTACATTTTTTTGTCTGCTTTTACTCTTGTAAATTTTAATGTTTTGTTTTGCATATTCTTTATTTTAGTTGTATTTTTGGGGCCTACGAAATGTAAAAATGTTTTTAATTTTTGTTTTAGTAAAATAAAGTGTTTTTAAAGTGTAACAAAAGCTCTTAAATTCTATTTTTGGCTGGTTTGCTAAATTTTTATCAAAAGGAGGTAAAGAGATGATTAAATTAGTGGTTTTGGCTCTCCTAACTTATGGCATGTTCTGTTTTAAACTCCCCCAAAAGTTAACCACAAAGTTAACTAGTGCTATTTCAAATTTTTTGTGGAGTTCCAATGGAAGTGAATGTGGTCTCCATTGGGTGGCTTGAGAAAAATTATTTAAATTTAAAAATGAAGGTGGGATTCTATTCTTTAGAAGAGTTTAATATTCTAATAGATTTTTAAAAGAAAGATATTTTAAAAATATTTTAAAATAATCATTTTAAAAGAAAGATATTTTAAAAGCCCAAGTGTTAAAAGAAAGATATTTTAAAAATAATCATTCTTTAAATGCTATGAAACTGCACTCTACATCCTTAGCATAGAAGATTTTTTTTTTTCAAAGGAACTTGTGGTCAAAAAAGCACGATAGGGTCTGGGATTAGGCTTCAGGTTATGATATTTCAGTATGGCAAGATCTTTTGATACAAGATACTATTCCACGACCAACTAATGGGCGCATAATTTTTTGGGGGCATTTTTAACTAATTAAAAGGACTTGACATTCTCCTATCCACCAAAAAAAAAAAGAAAAAAAAAAAAAAAAAAAAAAAAAAAGAAACGCCCAACAGCTGAGAAAAAAAAAAAGCACAAAAAAAAAAAAAAAAAGACAACAAACACTTTTAAAAAAAAAAAAAAAAAAAAAAAAAAAAAAAAAAAAAAAAAAAATACAAGTTGGTATGGATGTTAAAACTCACAAGTAGTAATTTGGATGTGTTAGGAATAATTAAGGGGGCTAGACTCTCTGCGAGACAAAGATCTTAATAGTTGAATGAATCAAAGGGGTTTTGGTTGATGATAATCAGAGTTGGAGAAGGAGATTTAATAAGAAGAACAAAATACGAGCTCTCGGCGGGAGGTCGTAGTGTCAACTCTAGGATAAATTCTATCTCTCAAATAATAAGGAAATATATATGAAGAGATAAGAATGGGGGGCTGCACTCGTGATCGAGCTGCCTACGTACCCGTCAAGGGATCACGCCTATACGTAGTTCAACTATTATCATCTCGAAATAAGATGGTGTTGGAGAATAGATAACGAGCTCTCGTAAAGCGTATAAATTATGTGAGATAAACTCTCGATAATCATTGATGAAATAATGATTATAAAAATGGTGTATGTGTTTGTGTGTAGCTCTCGTTGAGCCATTGATAATTGTTCTCTTTGTGAAGAATCATCTCGTCCTTTTATAATAGGAGTGTTCGTCATCAAAGACCGTAACTTCTGTAACTACATGACGAGATCCTCTCCACATAGTATGTGACTTGTGCTCCATGTCATAAAGTCACCTTAAATTTCATTGACTCATTCTTAGTAGGACTGCACGTGGCCTTGATTTAAAGAACTCTTGACCATTTCCTTTGACTTAGCCACAATGTGGATTTTATGGGCCATAATATCTTGGGCTTATGAGTGGATTGGATTTGGTGACAAATCGGGGTCCAACAATTGCCCCCCGGCCCTATAAGTGAGATGCCGAGCTTGAAGGGCAGTGAATGTTCAGGAGTGATCCCTAGTTTTCGATCCTTTGCTTTTCGATTTTTAAGGAAACGAGATTTTGAGTCTTTTGCTTATTTACTTGTTCGTTTAGCTGTCATTAGCTTGAACCAATTGCTTGATTAGCCGATGGCTACAAAGATTTATCTTGACGATATGCGGGAGCATGTCTTGACGAGCTGCGGAAGCTCGTTCGTACAAAGTGCATAAAATTATGTTGCTTAGGAAACATCTTGTAAGATGAAACGCTTATAGTTGATAATCGGGTCGAGTGTTTGAAAGGTGTTGAGTTCGGACGACATTAGTGAGAGTCCGAGTGGGGTGTTTTGATGTGCCCCGGTCGGGTTTACGTTAAAACACATTTTTTTTAATCAGCTTTCAAAGAAGTTAAGTCATGTTCAGGACCACTGTCATACTTAGTATTTTCTCCCCCATCGAGGCCACATATTAAGTATGTTTATCATGATGAATGTGATGAATCCTTTTGAAGCCGTAGCTTGTATGATGGAACTCATGGAGCGAGCACGTGCCCCCATCGAGGCTGAGTTCTAGAGTTGTAAGGATTGTTTGGTGGAACTCAGAGAGAGTTTGGACTGTTGTGAGATCGTAAAATGAAACTCAGTAAGAGTTTGAGCCATTTAATGACTGTAATATGAAACTCGGAAAGAGTTTGGACCGTTGTGAGGTTGTAAAATGAAACTCGAAAAGAGTTTGAGCCGTTTTGAGGCTATATTATGAAACTCGGTAAGAGTTTGGACCGTTTAGTGTAAAGTGAAACTCGATAAGAGTTTTTACTTTCGGGAGGCCAAAAAATGAAACTCAGTAAGAGTTTAGACCATTATGAGGTTGTGAGTGTTCCATAGTGACCTGCCAGATTCGTGGTTGGCGATCAGCGGAGGCGGTGATGGTAGTCTCATTATCGATGACGTCCCGTTTGCAGTTCTTGTTTGATTTATGAACTGTGGTGTCTGTGCTACGGTAGATGAGAATACCGGCAGCGTTCTGACATTAGTCAAGGTTATGAACTGTCCTACCGTGGCTGATGGACCAACTGGTGGAAAGTCAAGAGCGGTTCGTGGAGAAGGATTGGAGGCAGCCTTGATCCTCTGGTGAAAACAGGAGGTCGGGTAGATATGCACTGAGCATTCAGTCTGGACGACTCATTGATGCGTTATATAAGATCTCTCTCCTGCTGTTCAACACGTTGAAATAGAACTTGGTTCAAATTTTCCTAGAGATGGGCTCTTTCTACTACAGACGTGAGCATCCAACGGACTTCTGCCAGCTCGTCGACAGGTTGTCTGCCGACTTCAGGGGTTTCAGCAGGTGCTCTACTGCCTTGGTTGATTGGTTTTGAAGTGTTTTGCATTTCATCATGAATCCAGACTGCCGATCTTTCCGTAGGAAGATTTTGACGCAGCAGTCGAACTCCCGCAGCTGGGTTACGGTGCATTCCACTGAGGCCAACTGAGGTGGGATCCTGCTGTATTCCAGCGATTTCTGGTGCCAATGCAAGCCTAGTCGCATTTATCTGTGGTGCCAACTTGGTGGCAGTGACCCCTTTAGGATTTTCATTAGTCAGGCTCCCATTTATTGAGGCAGACGTGGGTCACGGACCCGGTTTGTTGACTATTCTGGTAGTAACGGGTTGTGACGCCATGATTGGCACCATTTCAGGGTTATTTAGACCAGTTACAGCCTCACAACCTCCTGTTGGAGGGTGTTCATTTCGAGTCACAGGGACTACCGGCATGGTTGTTGTTCCTGCACCAGTTGGTCGCAGAAGGACTGTCGTGATAACTGACATCCTCCCGGAGTTTGGGTTTGCGGCAGCAGCCATACCCGACTGCCCTGATCCATTTCGGGCTTCTTCCCTAGGGCTTGTAAGCAAAGGATAGAATTTTTTTTTTTTTAACGATAAACTCGATCTATTAAAATTACAAAGAGATCCAAAAATCCAAATCAAAATCTAAAGATAAATTAGAGAGAGAAAACTAAGAGAGATAAGCTAAATCTACTAAAAGAGGTGCAGAATAAAAAGGTCTAAAAAAAATCCCCACGCGAGTTATCATTAACCTAGGTATTTATACACGAGAATTAGGGTTAATGAACGTCTCGCTATAAGTTGCAGAATCTTCTCGAAGCGGTGCTCACCACTCGACCTAGCAGTTAAGTGGTCTGGTCGAGTAGCCTCCTCGAGTCTTCATCCGAGTAGCCTTCTCGAGTAACTTGAGCTTCCTTTGCAGTCTTCAACTCTATGGCTCCATGTCACTCGAGTCATGACTCCTCACAGAAATCCCTACGTGTCTTCATGGCTGAGTGGTTACTCGAGTGATGACTCCTCACAGCTCCAAATACCTGAAAATACCACATGTATGCAAACTAATGCAAAGAGACTAAATATCCTATATGCCAAATAAATGCACAAACTGACATGGGTGATGACTAAAACCTATGCTAAGTTGCAATAAAACAATAGTAGAAACGTGCCAAAATACAGTGTTATTAGTTTTCCGATCTAATTGGATCCATTTCAATTTTCTCAAGGAGAAAGAATCTGCTCTGAAGATAGAGATATTCTATGAACTTGTCCCCACAGGCGGCGCCAAATTGTGGGTGCTAAAACTCACAAGTAGTAATTTGAATGTGTTAGGAATAATTAAGGGGGCTATACTCTCTGCGAGACAAAGATCCTTAATAGTTGAATGAATCAAAAGGGAATTTGGTTGATGATAATCGGAGTTGGAGAAGAAGATTGAATAAGAAGAACAAAATACGAGCTCTCGGCGGGAGGTCGTAGTGTCGGTTCTAGGATGAGTTCTATCTCTTGAATAATAAGGAGAAACGTATGAAGAGATAAGAATGGGGGCTGCACTTGTGATCAACCTGCCTACGTACCCGTCAAAGGATCAAGCCTATACGTAGTTCAATTATTATCATCTCGAAATAATATGGCGTTGGAGAATAGATAAAGAGCTCTCGTAAAACGTATAAATTATGTGAGATAAACTCTCGATAATCATTGATGAAATAATGATTATAAAAATGGTGCATATGTTTGTGTGTAGCTCTCATTGAGCCATTGATAATTGTTCTCTTTGTGAAGAATCATCTTGTCCTTTTATAATAGGAGTGTTTGTCATCAAAGACCGTAACTTCCATAACTATATGACGAGATCCTCTGCACATAGTATGTGACTTGTGCTCCAAGTCCTAAAGTCACTTTGGATTTCGTTGACTCATTCTTAGTAGCACTGCACTTGGCCTTGATTTAAGGAACTCTTGATCATTTCCTTTGACTAAGCCTGTGAATTTTATGGGCTATAATATGTTGGGCTTATGAATGGATTGGATTTGGTGATAAATCTGGATCCAACAGTTGGCTAAAGAAATGACATCGGTTGAGGAGTGGGGTCCCATTTGTACAACTCTAAAGGTCTAAGCGTGGAATGTATGTGCTCCTTTGAAATTACAATATTTTATATGGCAATTAGCTTTGGGTACTCTACCACTAAATTCATGTTTAAATTAAAAGAGGTTTAAATTGTCTACATGTTAAAGATGTGAGGCGGCATAAGAAACAATTAACCATGTTTTTTTAATGTCCTTCATCTTAACAAACTTTAGAGTTTTATTTGATTCCCTTGATAACAGAAATTTTTTTATCTAGTACTGTTTTTTTTTAATTTGGATTTTCTATATTGGCGACTACCTTCGAGTTTAGAGAAGGGAGATGATCATTGTTTTGTATGGATATTATGTTTCCTATGGAAGGTAAAGAAGAAGAAGGTTTTTCAAGGCATTCAATCAGAGCCTTTTTGACATTTTAGGCCATACTAGATGGATCCTAGAAATTGACATTTTAGGCCATACAAAGAAGAATAATTGGCATGGAAAGCAGCTCAATTAACACTTTTAGGAGAAACATAGGAAAGTAAGTAACGGAAAGATCTACTTACAATTTTAGATGTCGGACAGATGGATCCTAGAAATTGACTGATCTTTTTACAGGTTTGGGTTGGATTTGTTTTGAGGGGAATAATCATGCGGTGGTTTTAGGAGCAAAGTGCCATAGGAGGAGCTTATCGCCTCTTCACTCGGAGATAGAAGCGTTAATATGGGCTATGAAGAATATCTTTTCTAGAAGGATTGATTGTAATGTCTTCTAAGCAAATGGTGCAGAGCTGCTCTCAATGGCGCAATGTCTAGAAGAATAGCCCGCTTTTTCCAATATTCTCGATGAGATTGGTTTGCTTCGAGTAAATATTATTTTTCGCTTTCTTTTATTCCTCCTTCGTGTAATCTTCAAACCGACTGTTTAGCTCGTACCTCTAGAGTTTAAATTTCAGAAGTTACTTTTGTAAACAGTTTGTTCCTTATTGGGCTACTAATCAAGACATGAATTTCTAATTAATATATGATTGTTCAAAAAAAAAATCAAAGGTCAAAAGCAATGAAAATAATAATTACTACTCATGTAATCTCGATTGCAACTGATATCGTTTTAATATCCCAACAAATGCTAATTGGAACTAGACCTGGGCAAATTATCCAAAGCGAACAGACTTAAATTATGTTTTCATTTCGGGTTTGTATAACTCGATGGGTTCATTTTTTTCTTTTATAGTTTGATATTCGGTTTAGTTCGAGTATTAGACAAATAATCGGCATCTAATATTAGCAATCTCTGGTCTTTATTCTTACTTACTATACTTACTATATTTACTATCTTTATTAAAATTAAAGTATTCATGTATTCAAACAGTCTCATATTTAGTTATTTTTTTAGTTTCTTTCTCTCTAACTTAATAGTAACTTAATTCTCAACAATACTTACAACCAAACATAATTATTTCATTATCTAATATTATGATTAAATAGTATAAATTATGATTTATTTTTTCGCATCTTTGAACTTTATTATCAAGAGAGAACACAATAGCAAAACACAAACCGAAACGATCTAATCTTTTGGAAGCAAAGCCCCAAAAATGGGGAACCAACAGCCAAGATACATAAACAGACCACATAAGCAAACCATATGCCTCATATTCCTATCAAACCGAAACTTTCCAAAGAATAAATGTCGCCGGAGATTGCTAGAGTTCACCGGAAAATCCATCCAAAGATGCTGGAGCCTTCTAGGCTTTTTGTCCTTGTTTGTGATGAGTAGACTTCTGAATTAAAACCACAATTAAAAGAAACCCGACAAGGTCAATCATTCCATAACAAAGGAAGAATTTTTAAACAGTCTAAGAGACACCGGAACTGGAAAAAAAGAGCCACAACATGTCGGCTAAGGTCCGGTATGAAGTAAACGGAGACCAACTAAATCTCAATCAGATCTAGAGAAAGATTCTAGTGGAGGAGACAAAAAACGCCAGCGAAACCGACTCCTCAAAACCTCATGGAGACAGCTAAGGGAGTAGACGATCGACTCTGTTGCGGCCACTAAAAGAAACGGCGAGGAGAAACCTAAAACATATAGCAATATAACATGGTCCAGAACTACAAATCAAAATAAAACTCAAAGAAATCTGCTAAAATCCCCTTTTAACCCCGGAACTGAGCAAGATTTAGATCTAGATCTAGAATCTAAACCACCTTCGAGTTAAAACCGGAATTAAAAACGAAGATTTCAACCGAATAAAACACACATATGAAAGACATAAGGAGCACAACCCAACTCCGGCTCTGAGGGATTAGCCGGAGTTGACGACCGTGAAAAATGGTGATAAGTTCTCCTATCACTTTTGTTTGATCTTATTTTCAAATTATTTTGAGTTATTATATAATACATATAATTAATAAAATTTTAGTTTTTTTCTGCATATGTTGTGATTCAAAATTTTTAAAAAGATACATTTATTATTCAATCAATAAAAGAAAATGTGTTCAACGTC
Organism: Cardamine occulta; assembly: GCA_028015245.1. Classification (NCBI taxonomy): domain Eukaryota; kingdom Viridiplantae; phylum Streptophyta; class Magnoliopsida; order Brassicales; family Brassicaceae; genus Cardamine; species Cardamine occulta. Next base: position 17,507,503 of record CM051370.1, on the reverse strand, counting down.
CCATATCGGCAAAAACATTTGGGCAATGGTTCAAAGTCATATTATAAAAAAGACCAAACTGATTACAAATACGAATGAGCAGGAAGCTTGACTTATCACGTATCTAAATTTATAAGTTTTATTTGGTTTATGTTCTTTAGTTTAACAAATTTAAACTTTTAAAAAGTTTTAAAATATTATAAATATTAAACTTTATTATAAGTTTAAATATACAAATATTTAAATTCTATAAAACATGTAACTACATAAAAGGGATCAATTACATGATGGAAAGGTTCTTATGCATACAGGACATGACGGTTTTATAATATAGACAAATAACTATAATATACTAGATTAGCACCATATGATGTATAAAATAACTTAGTCCTGTTTAATCAGTTCTGTTCTGTACCAAAAGTTTGTTGACCATTCAATTTTTAACGTTATCGTGAACAAAGCAATTTTTAACCACTTAGATCATATCAAAAACGTAGCGACATAAGAGTGCATTCATAAACAAAAGCTTTTTCTGCAATTCTTGTCAAATTTGATTGTGTACGATTGTTAACGAATCCTCCAACTGAAGATGGCGAGTGAAAAGCCTGACGATGTTGTTGTAGCTCCGGAATCCTCCGACGGAACAGAGGAACAGTTGGAATCTGAGCTCTCGAGCAATGAAGATGGAAACGATGAGAACGATGAAGCAGAGGGAAGCAAAGGTGAGTAATTGATTTGATCCTTTTGTTATCTTTCTGTGTTATTGATTTATTGACTTAAACATCACATTCAAATACCCATACCATTCACTGATATGATCATATCATTCAAACATCACATTCATATTCAAATAATTCGCATGGATCATATCACATTCATTCTCAAAAATATCCATATCACTCGAGGGCGTAGCTTTTTCTGTGACTTTATTCTTGAGTTTTGATAGTTGTTGATTTGATCCATTCTTCTGATCATTCATACTCGAAATATCTTCATTCGTCACTCAAAATAATATCTCCTCGGCAACTCTATGCATTCAGATTCGGAGTCAAAGCTCATTTCGCTCATTTCTCAAACGATCCCTCTCTTCGACGACATGTGGGTTTCGGGCTACGACAGTGAGCATTCAGTAGACGACAATGTGCTGTCGGAGACGATATCACTGGTTATTCAAATAATCTCTCTCGTCATATCAATGGATTTAGATTCGCAGCCGAAGCCGGAGTCGAAGCTCATATCACTCAAACAGTGTCTCTCTCTTCAACTCTATAGATTTTGATTCCGTGCCGGAGCCGCTGTCCAAGGTCATATCACTCATTTCTCACAAAATATCTGTAGATTGCGACCAGAACTCCAAGTCTGATTCGGAGATCTTGTACCTCGTTGGCCAAACATTGATGCTCAAGCTAGATTCGGAGTCCATATCATTCATTCGTCAAATAGTCTATGTCGTCATCTCTATGAATTCAAAGTCAAAGAAACTTATTTCTTTATGCTCTCAAGTTAAAGTATATTTCCATAAAGGATCTTTCGTTGGAGGAAAATTTGAGGTGGTTGGAGGAGTCACATTGGGAAAGTCACGTGGGAAGTCGGAATGTTTTCTTCAAAAAACCGAAAAATTCAGTGAAGGAGAATTTCACAAGGCTGGAAAAATCCAGTACTGGAGCATTGAGGTATTGAACTATAACGTGTGGTATTGTTTCCTTGAACAATGGGAACAATTTGGGTTAACAGGAGAAGACGCTACTCATTTCCACTGTAAAAATTGCAATGGCAAGTACCATAAGGAATATGAAAAGGCTCCACTCCAGATCAAACACCCTCTTCATCCAAAACATTCTCTTCAGCTTGTGTTCAATTCCGGCGATTCAAACAGAGAATGCTATTGCTGTGATGAAGATCTCGAAGAAGTATTTTATTATTGCTCGGCCTGTGATTATGCTATGAACGTAGTTTGTGTGGAGAAAGAACCAGTCTTATATATAGAGTATTCCAAGTGGCATGAGCATACTTTTGCTCTCTTTCCAAGCCAGGCTTCCTTACCTTGCAATCTTTGTGCCTTGACACATACAACATGTCCTTGTCCTTTCTATATATGTCCTCCTTGTGACTTTGTGGTCCATCAAAAGTGTATCAGCTTACCACGTCTCATAAGGATATCGCGGCATCCCCATCGTATCTCCTTTACCCCATCTTTTGATCAAAGAGATTGGTCTTGTGGTGTTTGTCGCAGAAAGATCGATAATGATTATGGGGGTTATTCTTGTATCAAGGACGGGTGTTCATATACGGTAACATTCAAGATGTGCCACACAGAAAAATGTGTGGGATGGCATTGATCTTGAGGGAGAGCCAGAAGAAATTGAAGAAGAAGTAGTTGAGCCGTTTGTGAGGATAAGCGATGGAATCATATGCCATTTCAGCCATGACCATCATCATTTGAGACTTAATGAGAACATAAGCCGAGATTATGACGAGGATAAGATGTGTCAAGTATGCATCACGCCAATCTATTTTCGTAACCTCTACTCTTGTGTCCAATGTGAGTTTGGTTTACATGAAACATGTGCAAATTTTTCTCACAAAATTTATCACCTGATACATCCACATCTGCTCACTCTAGTTCGACAAGGAGGAAATGACCATGTTATTAACTTTGGGTTTAATTGTTCAGCTTCGAGTAACCGTTAGAAATCTGTTGGAAAATATGTACATTGATATAGATGTTTGAATTTCTAAAATTTGGACGAAACTATTTTATCATATATCCATCGAATTACCATCAAAATGTTTTATCAGATTACTGTCAGAAATTCTGTTAGTTTTCCAGTAAATATTTTGTAATGAATTTTATGGCAGAAAAACGTGGGAGGTAGTTTCAAGGTTTAAAGTGTTAGCAAAAATAGTTTGAAGGTTTAAAGTGCTAGTGTAATAATTTTGAGGTTTAAAGTGTTAGTATGTGACACTTTCAAGATTAAAAATGCTATTTTCCCTAAAAAGAATGATGCATCAATGATTCAAGAAATATACACAGCTAATTTGTAAGTTTAGATACACATACACTAATGAAATTAACATTAAAGAGTTCTCGCTTACTTACATTCTTCAGAATTTGTAATGACATCAAAGTTATGTTGAAAACGTTTTAAAAAACCACACTACAAGATTTCTGACAATGTTACGACCGATACAAGCTGTCGGAAGTTCCAACGAGTGTTGCAACGGTCTAGGCCGTAGGAAGTTCCGACATATTTCAGAAATCTAGATAGATTTCTTGATGGAGCAGCCGTAAGAAGTTTCTCAAGTTTATCCAACAAAATGCTGTTGGAAATTACTATGGGCTTTGCGATGGATAGCGATAGGAATTTCCTACTGGTTTTCCGACAAAATCTAGAGAAGGTGCATACCACTTTTCTGATGGATTATAAAATAACAAAAAATCAATTATTAATAATATTGTAAAAATCGTAGTTATAGTTGAAAATTATTTAAAATAAAAATAGAATTATATCCAAAAGAAACAAAAAATGCAATTATAAAATAGTTATTAAAACATAAATGCATAATTGTCTTAAAATAAAATAAAAAACATAAAATAAAACAAAGTCTAGTTTTGGGTAGATGGGTCGTGAGGTTCGGATCTTGATCCCGATGTACCTAGAGGTCCTAGTTGCGGTAAAGATTTTTATGGCAGAAAAATGCCAGAGGTAGTTTCAAGGTTTAAGGTGTTAGCAAAAATAGTTTGAAGGTTTAAAGTGCTAGTGTAATAATTTTGAGGTTTAAAGTGTTAACATGTGACACTTTCAAAGTTAAAAATGCTATTTTCCCTAAAAAGAATGATGCATCAATGATTTAAGAAATATACGGGAAAATGGTCATTTAAATACCAAATTAACACATTTTTGCCAAAATAAATACAGACTTTTTAGTGAGCCAAAAAAAACATAAACATATGTTGACTCTGCCAATTTAATAACGCAATTTTTCAACTTTAACTCTCTGTTATTTAATAATTTAACGTCGTTTACTTGCGTGACGGTTAAAAAACAAAATCGTGTTTTCTCCTTCCAAAACACCAAAACCCTTAATTCCCAATTTGTTGATTTCATCTTCTTCCTTTTCCAATTTGATTATCTTATCACTTCAGTTTCAAGATGTTAGGAAGGAAGAAACTACCAACACGTCGAGGCAGAGAACAAGATGCTATTGAAGATGATGTAGACGGAGATGCAGTTGAGGCGATTCATGGAAACAATTGTGAAGTTATAGAAGAAGATCCTGTTGATGAACGTGAGGAAATTGCTACAGACTGTGAAAATGACTCCAGAGAGTAAAATGTTGTACCCGTAGAAGAAAATACATCCCTAGAAAACCACTTTGGAGATATTGTGAACAATGATGTAGAGAGTGATGACAGTGGAGACGACATATGGAACGAGGATAAGATACCAGATCCGTTGTTCTCAGACGATGAGGAAGAGGAACTCCAAAGACAATCTCGTGAGGCTTCAGAATCACATGATGAAATTCTAGCATTGGGTAAGACATTTGGTTCTGCTTCTGAGTTCAAGCAAGCGCTTCTCAGGTATTCTCTGAAAACCCGTTACGATATTAAGCTCAAAATGTCGTCAGAGAAGAAGCTTGGTGCGATTTGCTCTGACACAGAATATTCCTGTTCGTGGAGAGTCTATTGCTCCTACGAGAAGAGAAAACACAAGATGCAGATTAAGGTTTATGAGAATAAACACATATGTATCAGGTCTGGTTACTCGAAAATGTTGAAGACTTCAACAATTGCCCAGTTATTTGAGGAGAGGTTGAGATTGAATCCTAAACTTACAGCTGTAGAAATGGCTGCTGAGATAAAAATGAACTACAATCTCATAGTTACTGATGAACAATGTCGAAAAGCAAAGACCAAACTTTCAAGTGCTAGAAAAGCTAGTCACGAAGCACATTTTTCTCGAATTTGGGATTACGAAGCAGAGATTCACAAGACAAATAAAGGCACAATCATGGAGATTCAAACTATTCTAGAGCCAAAACCAGGAAGCAAGCAAAGGTTTGATCGTATGTATGTTTGTTTTGAAGCACAACGAGTGGCTTGGAAGTCAAAATGTAGACCTATCATAGGTTTAGATGGTGCCTTTCTGAAATGGGATGTTAAGGGGCAGTTTTTAGCTGCTGTTGGAAGAGATGCAGATAACAGAATTGTTCCCATTGCATGGGCTGTTGTGGAGATAGAAAACGATGTGAATTGGGATTGGTTTGTTAATCATCTGAAAAAGGACTTAGGACTTGGTGATGGTAGAGACTTCACATTCATATCCGATAAGCAGAAGGTAAGTTTATTTAGTGTTTCATTAGTTCAATCTTAACTTATGTTGTTCTACTCTTGGTTTTCAGTTTTTAGGTTCTGATTACAAATACATTTTTTTTTTCTTTCCTTTGAAGGGTTTGGTGAAAGCTTTGCATAACCAACTTCCAGAAGCTGAACATAGAATGTGTGCTCGACACATTCTAGGAAACTGGAAAAGAGATAATCATGATTTAGAGCTTCAGCGGTTGTTCTGGAAAATAGCTCGGAGCTACACCAAAGGAGATTATGCAGATAATTTGGAAGCAGTGAAACGGTACAGTCAAGGAGCTTATGATTCTCTTCTAAATACCAATCCTCCTACATGGTCTCGGGCCTTCTTTAAGGTTGGTTCATGTTGCAATGATAATTTGAATAATCTAAGTGAATCTCTCAATAGGACCATTCGTGAAGCTAGGAGAAAACCATTACTTGACCTGTTAGAGGATGTAAGAAGACAATGTATGGTTCGTACTGCTCGGAGGTCGATTATTGCAAATAGGATAATGACAAAATTTACCAAGAGAGCACATGCTGAGATTGAATCTTCAATTGAAAAATCTGGGGAATGCACAAGGTATATGTGCACTGGTGATATGCATGAGATAAACTTACATGGTTGTTCTTATCGTGTGGAAATGAGGCTGAGGACGTGTGGCTGTGGGAAATGGCAGTTGAATGGTATTCCATGCAGTCATGCTGCTTGTGCTATCATAGCAAAAAAACAGAACGTTGATGATTATGTTTCTGAGTACTTCACAACTCGAACTTGGCAGCAAACCTATGAGCGTGGTATTGAGCCTGTAGAAGGTATGAAGTTGTGGCCTAGGTTAAATAGATTGCCCGTCTTGCCACCACCAAACCGATTAGGCAACCGTGGTAGGCCAAGTAACTACACTAGACGTAAAAGCCTTAATGAATCTTCCTCTAAGATAACCAAGACCAAGTTAAGCCGAGATCATCGTATCATAACATGCTCAAACTGTAAGGAAGAAGGGCACAATAAGCTATCATGTTCATTCCCAAGTGTTGAACCTCAAGCTAAAAGACCAAGGGGTCGACCAAGGAAAGAATTGGTTAGTTCATTTCCTTTAAATCAATTTCATTTTGAAATCAATTTTTTACTGTCCTACTTTTTGGTTATGTTTTACATAGGAAAGAGGATCACAAGGAGGATCACAAGTTTAAACCTACAAGAACTTTGCTCATGTTTTTTTTTTGCTTTTGTTGGATCACAAGTTTAAACTCAAATGTCTTATGCTGCTTTTAAAATTCTCTTGGTTTCAAAAGATGCAGCTTTTGTAATGACTTTACAAGACTTTTAAGAAGTCTCTGTTTGCCTTCTTAGTTGCAAAATTTGCAGGTTTTATGATAACTTTGTAAGACCTTTAACAAGTCTATGTTCGTCTTCTTAGTTGCAGGTTTTTCATAGTTGTTGGTTGCAAGTTTTTCGTTTAGTTTCCTAACCTGTAATTTCAGTTTCATGTTGTATCTTCTCCCTTCAGTTCTATTTTGATTTTGTGAGTTTAAATTCAATTTTTACTGGAAAATATTGGAAATAACCATAACAATGAACCTGCAGAAATACACACATAGCTTTTTGAAGATGGTAAGAATGTGAGAGATCAAATACAGAGCTCAATTTTCTTTCTTACAGAAACCCACGTTTTCCAATCGATTTGCTAAGGAAATTCTCTGATTTTGAACTCATCTCCACTGGTTCTACAAATTTTGGGGATAATTTCAAGTGATAAGAGAAAAAAATAGAAGGGTTACTCAACTTTGTGATTTAGAAAAAAGACAATTACTAGCTAATGGAGAAGCCCGAGCTCGATTTAAGAAGTAAAACTGAAGATTTTGTTCTAATTCTCAATTCAGAGAATCGATGTTGTTCAACGACGTTAACATTGTTTAATGTTAATTAATGGAAAGTTAAAGTTGAAAAATTGCATTATTAAATTGGCAGAGTCAACATATGTTTATGTTTTTTTTGGCTCACTAAAAAGTTTGTATTTATTTTGGCAAAAATGTGTTAGTTTGGTATTTAAATGACCATTTTCCCAGAAATATACACAGCTAATTTGTAAGTTTAGATACACATACACTAATGAAATTAACATTAAAGAGTTCTCACTTACTTACATTCTTCAGAATTTGTAATGACATCAAAGTTATGTTGAAAAAGTTTTAAAAAACCACACTACAAGATTTCTGACAATGTTATAGTTGAAAATTATTTAAAATAAAAATAGAATTATATCCAAAAGAAACGAAAAATGCAATTATAAAATAGTTATTAAAACAGAAATGCATAATTGTCTTAAAATAAAATAAATAAAAAAACATAAAAGAAAACAAAGTCTAGTTTTGGGTAGATGGGTCATGAGGTTCGGATCTTGATCCCGATGTACCTAGAGGTCCTAGTTGCGGTAAAGACGACGCGTATAATCTACATATTTTGACCTCAAATACCCGGTAATACTTGTTGGGGTTCTCATTATACAACATTACCACAGTTGGTTGATTTATTTACTTTTATCATCAAAGTTCTTGAGTATATTGAAAGCGAAGGGACTGATAGTACCTAAAGACGCCAAGCTAATAACCTTCTCAAGTACTTTTACGCCTTTGACTTTGTTTTATACTTATAGTTGATGTTGCTTCTTCTTAGGCTGTTGAATCCAAGAATTCAATTAGGGCTTTGAACGATTTCTTTATTGAAAAGATCCCAAAATCAGAATGATTACAAAGAGAATTAGGTTTTTAAGTAAAAGAGGAAAGAAGTCTAAAAATAGCATAATTTCTCTTGAATAGTCTTCTTTCAGAGAATTTTGGTTGTCCCCTTTGATTCAAGGAGCTTCGTAATTATAGTATTTTGGAGTCAGTGTATTAGGTTGGTTTTGGGCCTTCGATGGGCTTTTTCTTCCTTTTCCGAATAGGAATCCTCTGTGTCGGTTTTAGCCTCTTGAGATCGGTTTAATCGGTTCGACTCTTTAAAACCGGTTTGATCAGTCTACTACTTCATTCGTTAAAGAGGTTGGGCTTTTATTAGTCCAACTCAATTCGGGTCGGATCTAAAGTAGGGTGCTAAACCCGGTACCAACAGTTAGTCCGCCCCCCCAGTTCGTCAAGATGAAGATATATTCGGAGTCTTAACAAAGCAAAGAAATGAGAATTGATGTGAAGTGAGGTCGACTGATTTGTGAAATCCATGCATATTTGTTTTGCCCTGACCTTTATTGCGATGTTTAGATCATCTTATGGCATGACTAGAATTTTGCCCGGCTTTCGGTGCGAGCACGTCGGCTTACTTTGCAATGATTCAGGCTGGCTTATGCTGCGACGAATTTGGCTTATGCCACGATGATTCAGATCGGCTTATGCTGCGTCGAGGTCGGCTTATGCCGCGATAAGGTCGATCTTTATAAAAGAGGTCGGTTTTCAAAAACTTCTTGAATAAACTTTTGTGAATATCCGCAAATATTTTAATTTTGATAGGGGTATTTGAGTCAAATCAAGTGGCCGTGTAGGGTTTTTATGTTGGAATTTGAAGAGTCGTGTAGCTTAGAAGCCGAAATATCACCTTTTATCTATATAAGTCAGACCCGTGATGTTCATTTCCCAACTTCTCATCTGAAACAAAAGGTATTTTTCTCTTCTCTGCTCTTGCTAATTCGTCTGACTTGTCTTTTCTTATTATTTTCCGGTATATATAGCTCCGTCGTAGAATAGGATATAATCCGGCGTGATCTTCGTTGATTTTTGAGTTTTCTGGTGAATCTTCAAATTTCTCCGATCTATCTTCAAAGTGTTCTTGCTGTTTTTTGATTACTTTATCGATTTCTCCCATTTATGTGTTTTATCGAACTGCCTCCAATCCCACGAAAGTATCTTAAAACATCAATTATGTCGCCTAGTGGCAGTTCTAGTGGTTCTTCCTGTCCCCCACTGGTTCGATGTGGTCATTTCACCAGATCGCCTAAGGATACTGCAAATGAAGCTGGTCCTTCGTTTGTTATCCCTTCTTTGAAAGATGAGTCTAGTTGGTCGGATGAAGGATCCCCGAATGCCAATCCTTCCCTTCATAGAGATGATGAGGCGAGCTCTTCAGCCCGCGATGAGGAAAACATCGACGAAGATAATGCCGACGAGGGTATTGGAGAGGAGGAGGAGGTTTAAGGAGATGGGGTTTAAGAGGGGGAGGTCGAAGCCAAAAGAGGAAAAAGGGAAAGAGGACCTCGCAGGGTTGCAGAGAAAAGGGGACCAGAGTTTTTCCAGTGCGACAATGATTATAAAATTTATCCGACCTGGAGTACGGTGGATTCAATCACAGCGATGACAAATTACTTTGATTCGTTGCTTCCATGTGGTTCTTCTGGAAATTGGTTTTGAAGTTGGCTAATCTAACAGTGACGGATCTGCTATTTAGGATTTTAGGCAGACTGCGTCAGTTCAAGAAAAACTGCGATAACTCTCAGTAGACAGCTCCGATTGATGCGAGGTCAAGCTCTATGGAAAGGTTTTGCATTTCATGGACAGGTTTTGCATCATTTTATTCGTTGCAATTCGCCGGGAAATCATCTCGCAAGGTGGCGGCTGCTTGAGAATCTTGGTGATGTTTGGCATGTCAATAATGGTGAACTATGTCGTATGAACTGTATCTGGTAAGATTCAAGGGATAGGTCCCCTCCTTCTAGCGCCAAAATGTGGATACAGAAATCCACACCCAAAAATATGAGTATTATTTTGTATATAAATATGAAATTTGTTACAAGAAATGAATAATGAATAAAAGTATATCTCTCCAAATAATTATATTAATCTGAAATGAGAGAATAAACTATAGATATTGAAACATTATCTGTATATCTATTTCAGGTGTTTGATTACATAAAGAGAAAGAAATAGTGTTTTTGATGTTATAGCTGCACCTCAAGAAATGTTGCCTACGTACCCTTGAGAAGGGATCAAACCATTCGTAGTTCATAGATCTAGTAAAGGATAGAAGATTCAACCCCCTTTAAAATGTTATGGGGTCTTGTATTTATACATTGAAGAAATTAAATGCAGAGAATTAACTATGTGATTCCCTTTAAATTCGTCTGTTTTGATCTTGTTTTTAATGTCGTAGCGTCTCCAGTTTGACATGTCCGCGAGCTCGATGTGCTTCTGCTCCAATGGACTTGTCCACGAGCTTGGTGGTTCATCATTCTTCACCTCGTGTTCCCGAGCTGATGACAGGTTCGCTGGTCTTGACGTCCGCATGGTGAGTCACATACTTTCTCTCGAGGTGCCGTTATTTCGCCATTAACTCACAAAATAACTCTCATGATAATTAATTCATAAAGTTGAATGACAAGTTTATTCCTTTGACCATGACCATTAATTCACTAAATGAATCACCAATTAATGTCCAGATCTGACCACCTCCTTTGTGTAATATGGATATTCTTGGGCTTAAGGAGTCGATCAGGTCTCTTTCCAGCTAAATGGATCCAGTTTGCGGGATCCGGTATCAACACTCGTTAGTCAGGTCTTGCATCACTTCGCAATCATCTTAACCTCCCAGTGTCGATTTTGGGTCGTGATCCTTCACCAGGATCGCATCAAGTGGTATCAGAGCACCACTGCGAAGTTAAGTGATTTTTCTGCAAGTTTGTTTTAATTTTAATAATTATTTGGTGTGTGATAAAATTGTGAAATCAACTGCATCTGAACGTAGGTTAAGTCTAGTATTTTTTTAAATGGAATCTTGAATTTTTGGAGTTGATTTGGTATTTTTCTGAGACTGAATTTGTCGAACAGTCGCGATTAGGGTTCTTTGGAAGTTTAGGGGTCATTTTCGTGTTCTGCTTATTTGATCGATTTATCTTTCAAATAAACTTGTTACTGGTGTGGTGTCGATCTTACCAGAAGAGATGGCTGGTCAAGTGAAAGCAACCCTACACAACTTCAACAACCTTTTCGTTAAAGCTCTTGCCGAGAAAATGGACCAGTTGATAAACAAAGAAGACAAATCAACTTGTTCAAGACATGATTCAGATCATATCAGTGATGTCAAGACACGACCAAAAAGAGAGCTTTTGGTATCTAGGAGAGTTTTGAGCAATCAAAACAAAACAGAGGAGCAAAGGGATAATTTGTTTCATATGCAATGTCACTTAAATGGAAAAGTGTGCAGTCTTATCATCGATGGAGGAAGCTGTACCAATGTTGCAAGTGAAACTATGGTTCAAAAGTTAGGATTAGAAGCCAAACATCATCCAGACCCCTACGACATACATTGGCTCAACGACAGTGGGAAAATGAGAATCGAGAAGTGATAGTACCTTTTAGCATTGGACGTTATGAAGATCAAGTGTTGTGTGATGTTCTGCCTATAGAAGCAAGTCATCTTTCTCCTTGGAAGACTGTGGCAATTTGACAAGAGAGTACAACATGAAGGTTTTACCGATATTTATTTGAGCATCAAGGCCAAAAGATTGTTCTAGCACCGATGTCTCCTTGCAAAGTATATGAAGACCAGCTTCACTTAAGGACCAGAAAGGAGACCTGACTTAAGCAAACCAATTTCTTTGCTAATGGTGGAGAAGTTAAGAAATATTTGCTCTCAGATCAACCAATTTTGTTATTTTTTATAAAGAAGTGCTAGCTAATGTGACTAACAAGCCACCGGTTTTGCCGAGTAAAATGACTAAGCTTATGCAGAATTTTTCGGATGTATTCCTAGATGACAACCCGTCAGAACTACCCTCAGTGCGTGGCATAGAACATCAGATAGACTTCATTCCAAGATCAACACTACCAAACTGACCCGCATATAGGAGCAATCCCTTGGAGACAAAGGAACTACAAAGACAAGTGGATGAGCTTATGGAAAAAGGCTATATCAGAGAGAGCATGAGCCCGTGCGCTGTTCCCGTAATTCTTGTACCTAAAAAGAACTACAATATTACGGTGAAGTATCGTCACTCTATTCCTAGATTAGATGATATGCTTGATGAATTGCATGGTGCTAGTATATTTTCTAAAATTGATCTTAAAATTGGATATCATCAAATTAGGATGGAGGGTGATTTGCGGAAAACTGCATTTAAAACAAAGCATGAATTGTATGAATGGTTAGTCCTGCCTTTTAGGTTAACAAATGCACCAAGTACATTCATAAGATTAATGAATCATGTTCTTAGGGCATTCATAGGAAATTTCGTTGTTGTATACTTTGATGATATCTTAGTATATAGCCAGAACCTAGAGGAACATTTTCAGCATCTGGAATTGGTGTTAAAAGCTCTTAGGAAGGAAAAACTTTACGCTAACCTAAAGAAATGTACTTTTTGTACGGAAAACCTTGTGTTTTTAGGATTGGTGGTAAGTGCAGATGGCATTAAGGTGAATGAAGAAGAGATCAAAGATATCAAAGAATGGCCAAGTCCAAAAACCATAGGAGAAGTAAGGAGTTTTCATGGGTTTGATGGGTTCTATCAACGATTTATAAAAGACTTTAGTACCATTGCCGCACCTCTCACGGAAGTTATCAAGAAGAATGTTGGATATAAGTGGGAAAAAGCACAAGAAGCAGCCTTTCAACACCTTAAACATGAGCTAACTCACGCACCTCTTTTAACTTTACCTGATTTTACTAAAACTTTTAAGATAGAATGTGATGCATCAAGTATAGGAATTAGAGCTGTGCTCATGCAGGACAAAAGATCCATTGCCTATTTTAGCGAGAAGCTAGGAGGAGATACACTAAATTATCCTACTTAAGACAAGGAGCTTTATGCATTGGTTAGGGCGTTACGAACTTGGCAGCACTATCTTTGGCCGAAGGAGTTTGTCATACACACGGATCATGAAGCTCTTAAAAATTTGAAAGGACAACAAAAGCTTAACAAAAGACATACGAGGTGGGTGGAGTTCATCGAAACCTTCCCTTACGTCATCAAATACAAACAAGGTAGTGATAATATAGTGGCTGATGCACTATCTCGAAGGTACACTCTACTTTCTACTCTTGAAACTAAACTGTTAGGATTTGAACAACTAAAAGACCGGTATCAAGAGGATCCTGACTTTAAAGAAGCTTACAAATTGTGTGAGAAAAGAGCAAACGACAATTTTTATAGACATGAAGGATTTTTGTTCTATAATAATCATTTGTGTGTACCTAACTGTTCTATTCGAGTAATGTTTGTTAGAGAAGCTCATAGTGGAGGCCTAATGGGGCATTTTGGAGTCACTAAAACTCTTAAGGTGCTACTTGATCATTTTTACTCACCACATATGAAGAGGGATGTCACAAGGATTTGTAATCGGTGTGTTACGTGCAAACAAGCTAAATCTAAGGTTCAGCCCCACGGTTTGTATACTCCTTTACCTATTCCTTCTCATCCTTGGACTGACATTTCTATGCTTTTTGTGCTTTGATTTCCTATGACTAGAAATGGAAAGGATTCAATATTTGTGGTTGTTGATAGGTTTTCAAAAATGGCTCACTTCATTGCATGTAATAAAACTGATGATGCATCTCATGTAGCAAATTTGTTCTTTAGGGATGTTTGCTTGCATGGCATGCCTAGGTCCATTGTTTCGGATAGGGATACTAAGTTTCTAAACTATTTTTGGAAAACCCTATGGTCTAAACTTGGTACTAATTTACTATTCTCCACTACTTGTCACCCTCAAACTGAAGTTGTTAATAGGAGCTTGTCAACTCTGTTACATGCATTAATTAAAAAGAACTTGAGCTCATGGGAAGAATGCTTACCTCATGTACAGTTTGCATATAACCATTCTGTGCATTCTGCCTCTAAGTTCTCCCCGTTCGAAATTGTAAATGGTTTTAGTCATTTATCTCCTTTTGATCTAACTCCTTTACCTTTCAGTGAAAGAGCAAGTATAGATGGGAAGAAAAAAGCTGAATTTGTTAAACAGATCAATAAAACAGCTCGGAAGAATATAGAAAGAAAAACTGAGCAATATGTGAAGAAATCCAACAAAGGAAAATCCAAACTGAAACCAAGAATTGATGGACCATTTCGTATCACCAAAAAGATCAGCAACAACGTATATGAACTTGATCTCCAAGGTAAGTACACCATTAGTACGCTTTTAACGTTCCTGATTTAGTTCCTTTTGTGGCAGATCAAACAGATTTGAGGTCAAATCTTTTTCAACTGGGGGAGGATGATGCGATCCTAGAAAGCAGTCAGGGATTGGAGCAAGAAGTGGAAGCATTTGAAGATAAGGAAATCCTTTTCCACCCGTTTAGCTAACACTCCAGCTCATCTAGCTATCATTCCTTAGCTAGCTCCAGCTTAGCTTAAACTCCCGTCCAATTACCCCAGCTCACCAAGCTGGTTAACTTGAGCATTTAGCTCCCATTTAATTGGCTAAGTCGTTTGGTCCGTTTCTTGGCCTCGATCTTTCCGTGTTCTTTTCTTTAGATGACTTGATTGTCCTAAAATCATCTAAGTCATCTATTCCTTTCATGCCTTCAACGTTTCCTTGTTCCTTGAGTTAACTTATTCATTGGTCCTTCTCGGCCATGATCTAGTTTTCCTCGGAACCAACTGCCCCCTTCCCACATCGCGTGATGCGGGCGCTACAAGTCTACCCCCTTGGAATGAATTCGTCCTCGAATTCGGTGGGTTCTGAAATTTCAATACTCCTTAACATTTTCCGATCTTTAGTCTTTTTGAGACTTTAGATATAATACTTGACCAAAAATCCTATATCTCGGACTTGATCAATATTCCCTATCTTGTCTATTGACTTGACTAATTTTTCTTAATCTTTGTCTTTCCTGAAACTTGATTCTTTCTCACACTTTTGGCTTTTCCTTATACTTGGTCATTTTACTTAGTAATTGCCATTGATCTTGGTCAGTCTCCGAGAAGATCAAATTCCCGATACTAGTCTATCCCCGACTAGATCCAAATTTCCTTGATCTCGGTCAATCTCTGAGTAGATCAAATCCTTTTTCCATCATAGTCAAATTCTGACTATAATCAAAGCCATTGATCTTGGTCCATCTCCGAAAGATCAATTTTCCCCCATCATAGTCAATTTCTGACTATAACCGATTTTTCCTTTGATCATGGTCCATCTCTGAGTATATCAAACTTTTTTTATCTTTATCCTATGGATTCGGTCACATTCTCTACATTGATCCTTGAGGATTCGATCAATTTCTCCCAGCCTTCATCATTCCTTGACTTGGTAAATTCCTGACATTGATCCTATGGATTCAATCACGGTGCTGATCTTGATCATGTAAGGATTAGGTCAAATTCTCTGTTCTTAGTTTTTCCTTTACTTGATCATACATCCGTTGATCATTGTCTCCATCCAAATTGATCAAACACACTTACTCATTATGCTCGGTCACTTGGTAATTTGGGTTATATCTTAGTTTCTCGGTAATGCCTTAAACATTTATAGTTTTCTAAACGCATTTACCATCCTTACCTCAATTCCCATTTTTACCAAGTACTTTGCAAAATTCCCCACTCTCTCCGAATGGTTATATTACTTAACATGTTTTTGGTTCTTGCCTTAATTTCTTTTTGGCTCACCGAAATTTTGGTTCAAGTGTCAAAACCCGGTCACTCGAGTGTTTACACCGACCATTTGTCTGTTCCTAGGATCAAGCATGCTCTGATACCAACTAGTAAGGACCCATCCCAGACGCTTTGACAGCCGATGACGAATCGATACGACTTCATGCCTTGTCACGGCAAAACCTCTCAGAATTTCCTTCTTCTTTTAGAAATGTCTTTCCCTAGGCTATTCCTTTTACTCTTTCATCTTACGCAGCGAAATTTCCTTTACCCTTGGTCTAATTCTGAACAATACCTTGTACCGGTTTTATCGTCTTTCCCGTAGGCTTAAGATCAATCCATAACTCGGCCAATTCTTGCATTCTATCCATTTGTCATATGTGACTTACAGCAGCATATGTTATCCTACTTATTCAATAAGTTAGGATTGTATACGTACCTTGGCCAATATGCGGAATCGTACCCTTTCTCGATATGTTCCTTGTATCGCCCGATCATCTTCTAAGTATGCCGATAGGTATTTGCATATCTACCATTTATTACATTTACCTTACCGTGCATCACTTAAATCCATATAATACCTCATCACTTCATTACTTAGCCACACAACCAATCATCCCCATTGGCTAAGTATACGATAGGATGGCGAGTTCATTCAAACTCTTTTCCTCCCGGTGGGCGATCAAGCCCATACTATCCCGGACCACCCATAATCCCGTATCGGACATTACCACCGATACACTCCTTGTTTCCGAACTGTTTACCCACCCAAGGGGTTCGGGACTTGTCATCTATGACTCCTTGGTTCACCTTTAAATGGATAATCACTTGGGTGAATAGTTTGCTCGTGGGTTTACACTTCTCCGATTTATCTTTTGGTATCAAATGTTTACCCCACCGAGTCACTCATGTGATTACCGAAACTCCTATCGGGTTCACTCTCGGTCCAAGATGATCTTCTCTTAGGTGAAACCTTATTCGTAATAACTTGATGATTGCCCCTTGCTCTCTTTTTTTCCCGGTGATTCCTCTCGTTTCTCGATGAGCATTCACACTAGGAGAGAGCTTAACATCCCCTTGGATGGGATTGATGATACATCATTATCATCAATCATTTATCCTTTCCTCCAATCCTTCTTGTGTTGTCTTTGCAACATTCCTTTCAAAATTGTCATTCCTTGACCATTCCCTTTGACTTATCTCTCCGTTACACTGCCATTCAACCAACCATCCCCTATAAGCTTTGTACACACTAGAGATTATAATCATTCCCTTTGGTTCATGATGGCCGGTCAAATCCTCGTTTGCCGATGCATCCATGTTTTCAAAACTATACCTTTGTATCCGTGGATTCTCACCATCATGATACTTTATCTCACCTTCACGGTGGTTTTCTCCCTTTTTCGGTGAGATTTCCCCTTAGACAAGATGTCTTTCTTTTGATTTGTGGGTTCTGGATGTTCTGGATAATTGTTATGCACGCACAAAGCCTAACTTTTATAGGAATAATGAAGTGTAACTTCCACCATCTCGCACCCTTTGATCGTACGATCTCGGCCCTTCATTTATTCAATGGTTGGGATCGCACCCTTTCGGTAAGTAACTGCATGTGGATGCTGGATTCCACACCCAATAATATATTGAATTATTATTAAAGTAAAAATAGAATTTGTTAATAAGAATGAACTAAAAATAGAAAATAGACTCGCTAAAGGAAAAAGTGTAAAATTGTATATATTGATCTCGACTGACAAAAATATTGACCCACATACATAACCATGGGGGTATATATTTATACACAAATAATGGAGTAAATGCTAAGAATAAATCCGAATAAATCATATGATTCTCCTTTAATTCGTTGGTTTTGATTTGGTATTTAATGTCATAACGTCTTGTATTTGAATGATTTCCTCCTTCAGCTTGCAGATTTACCTCGCTTCGCAGACACTCCTGGCTTTGCTCACTCCTTCCTTCCACGAGGCTTCACTACTGGTCGGACCCAAGTTCACTCCATCGAGATCTTGTACGGTTCACCCGTCCATTCTTGCTCCGAACTACCGGTTCGCTGAAGTGGTTGACACGTGTCATGATTGGAGAGAGTGCATCCTTGGTGCGGATCCAGTATCAACATTAGCCCCCCCCCCAACTCATGCGAGCTGCTGTTTGGCTCGAAGGACTTAAGCATTTTCTTTGCTTTTTGCCTTCTGATCCCCTAATTCTTGGTGTTCGGCTATCTTGACGCCTTGACACGCGTCTTTATTAAATATTAATTTTTATCGATACACGAGAAACTCTTCCAGTCCTCATTATTACCGAGACGGTTTTATTTTTAAAGCAAATAGTTCTTTCGCCAATTCCTCTTTCCTCATATCATTTTTAGTTGATTGTTCCTGAACTTGGTCGTTTTAAGAAATTTTTTTCCTTCTTGTGAATTATTGTATTCTTCAAATTGTGGATTATGACAAAATTTTCGACAAATTTTTGCTCATCTGGTATGTCTGGAGGTAATTCGACTATGAAGTCCGCAAGTACTTGAGATTTGTGCGCCTTCTTTTTTGATACTTTATGTCGTATTCACTTAATTCAACTGCCCATTTAGTTAGGCGCCCTGACTGACTTGGAGAATGTAATATGGTGCGATTGTTGATGTCGGAGAGGACGATCACATGATGGCTTTGGAAATAAGGTCGGAGCTTTCTGGTTGCTGTTACGATGGCAAAGGCGATTTTCTCAGAGGCCGAGTATCTAGTTTCTCCTGCTTCAATATCTTACTCACATAGAAGATCTGTCTTTGTTCGCCACGCTCACCTTTGATTATAACGCCCCTTACGGCTTAGTCTGATACGGCGACGTACAAATAGAGTGTTTCTGCATTGTCGAGTTTGGTGAGCACAGGTGTCGTGGACAAATATTGTTTGAGTTCTTGAAAAGCTGCTTCACATTGGTCGTCCCAGTCGAAAGTCTTATTACTTCGGAGGAGTTGGTGAAAAGGGAGGTATCGGTATGTCGATCTGGCAATAAAGCGATTGAGTGCAGCGATCCTTCCTGATAGCCGTTGTACTTCCCTTTTGTTCCTTGGTGAGGGAAGATCGAGCACCGTGGAGATTTGTTTTAGGTTTGTTTCGATATCCCGTAAAGTGACTATGTATCCAAGGAATTCTCCTGAGGTGACTCTGAAAGTGCACTTTGATGGGTTGAGTTTCATCCTGTATTTTTTTAGTATTTCGAAGCAAGTTTTGAGATGGTCGACATGATTTTCCGCCTTTTCTAATTTCACAAGCATTTCGTCGATGTAGACCTCCATTGATTTGCCGAGTTGGTTAGCAAACATCTTATTAACTAATATTTGATATAATGCGACGGCGTTCTTTAACTTGAAGGTAGCCTTTTCATGATCGTCGGGGTGCATGCATATTTGATTGTACCCAGAAAAAGCGTCCATGAAAGAGAGTAGTTCATTTCCAGTTGTGGATTCAACAAGTCGGTCTATGTGTGGCAATGGGAAGCAATCTATAGGGCATGCTTCATTGATGTCAGTGAAGTAGACACACACTCTCCATTTGTCGTTCTTTTTCTTTACAACCACTAGATTAGCTAGCCACTCCGAGTATTTTACTTTGCAGATTGAGCCCGCCTTTGATGGGAGACGTGCAAAGTTTTCTTTCAAGGATAAAACACATTCGAGCTACGGTTTGGTTCCCTCAAATTGTGAATATAGCCCCCCTGCCAAACTGAATCGTTACAATTGGTCAGACAGCCCATGATAACATGAACTGTTCATTTTTCGGGTCTGTTCGATGGGTTATCATCGTTGCGGTCGTCCCTGTCCCTCTTAGGTTGCTCATCATGCTTGTCGTGTCTTTGGGAATTACTAGTACGTCTGGACAGGTTATCGGATTGACGCTATTCGTTTGACCGTGGTGGTCTGTTGTCCATGTTGTCAAAGTGTCATGGCTTGTGAACTACATCTGGAAATTCTCCTTGTCTGTATTTGGCGAGCAATTCTTCCTGAAGCTGCGGCAGTCCGCCGTAGAGTGGTCCAGTATGTTATGAAAATCACAATACAAGTTTGACGATGTTTTTTGTGAATAGTCATTGGAACGATGATCTTGCCCGGTAGGTCGGCTGTAGTTATCTGTCCTTGATCGATCTCTGTTATCAGATCGACTTTGTTCGTAAGGTCGAACGTAAATGTTCCAAGGAAGGGAAGGCTTTTGCTCGTCGATGTGATAGGTGGCGTTTGCTCTTCGACACAAATAACTTATGAAAGGCTCTACAAAGGAAATACCAAGGTATTTTAAATGTTATGTCCCTTGTGAAATCCACCAAACAATAATTGTGCAAGCTAAAAGATAATTGATGGGATTCTCTGATTAGTAAAGTTTCTTATTTTTGTGACAAACATAACACTAAATTGGTCATTATTGAAGAAGAATTTCTCGATTCAAGGAAACCAAGACAAAGAAGCAACATTACCAACTTGCATCATTATCAAGTGGATTGCTTTTACATTATTTTGGATATACAAATTATGGAGTTTAATGATCGTTTTCATGAAGTAAATATTGAACTACTTGGTTGCATTGCATCTTTGAACCCTATTGATTCATTTCGTGAGCTTGATCAATTCAAAGTTGTGAGATTATCTGAGTTTTATCCAGAAGATTGTAGTCATGTCGAGCGGATATCTCTTTAGCATCAACTTGGTCTCTACATCAATAATATTCGCGAAGATGAAAGATTTGTAAATTTGAAGAGTCTTGGGGATCTTGCACGTGCAATGATAAAGACAATAAAATATCTTTCGCATCCTCAGGTTGATCAACTTTTGAAACTAGTTTTGACTTTACATGTGGCTACCGCTACAGTTGAAATATGTTTCTCTGCAATGAATATTGTGAAGACTACATTATGTAACCGAATAGGTGATCAGTTTCTAAACAATTCTCTTGTTTGTTTTCTTGAAAAAGAATTGTTTGATAAAGTGACGAATGAAGTAATGACGAATGAAGAATTGTATTCTTTTGGGTATTGGAAAGGTCACACGCTGACTGGATCCACTCCCTGTTTCAGTTTTATGGCGAGTTCCTTTACTCGAGATGGGGGTAATCCTTGTGGCTCTTGAGAGATTCCCTCATACTCTCCCAATATTGACACCAATTCCAATGGAAGCTCTTCTTCCTCATCCCATTCTGCTTTCTGTAACCCCCACACACTACGATCACTCCCTCTCCATCATCTCTGATTGCCTTTAGGAGAGTTTTCAAGGACAATGGTCCGTTGCAAAGCGTGGGATCCCCTTGTAAATTTATCGTTGCTCCGTTCTGCTGAAAACTCATCCTATGTTCCTTCCAATTTGACTTGACATCTCCCAAGGTCTCCAACCATTTGACTCCTAGGAATACATCAGCGTTCCCCAACGTCAATGGTAGAAAATTGGTAACAGCGGTGTAGTTTTGCATCAATACTCTCACATCACAACATACTCCTGCCCCCTACACTGCTAACCCCGTTCCCATGATCACTCCGTAGCGTTTGGTCTTATCCGGAGAAAGCCCCAACTTCTCTACCAGCTGGTGTGTAATGAAGTTGTGCGTCGCTCCGCTATCAATCATTATTACCAAGTCGATGTCCTAGATAGAGCCACGCAACTTGATCGTCTTAGGAGACGACAGTCCCAATGCTGTGTTGAGAGGTAGCTCGGCGAACTCTGGTTCCTCTGTAGGCTCTCCCTCTTTCTCACCATCATCCTCTTCCTCGTGTTCGTACTCCGTTCCATCTTCTCGAACTATCAGAACGTGCAGTTCCTTATAACGGCACTGATGACCAGCGTGATATCTTCCATCACACCGGAAGCAAAGCCCTTTGGCTTTCTTCTCTCTAATCTCCGACTCAGATAGTTTCCGATACGGTGGGTTCTATTCGCGACTTGCTTGGACGACGTCGTTTTTGTCTCCTAGTGACCGCTGATTTCTCTCTCCGCCACCCAAAAAATTTCCCGACGGTTCTTCCTCCTGATCCATCCAATCCTCTAACTTTCGAGCGGCGCTCATCATTTTTTTGAGCGTTCATGGTTCAAACATCCGTACCCCTGCTCTAGTTTTAGATTTCAGACCATTCATGAATGACAACTCTAGCACCGCTTCTGGAATCTCCGGTGCATTTGAGGCTAAAGCGATAAAATCCTTACAGTATCTTACCGCCGATTCGTCTTGCCTGAGCCTCAACAGACGTTCATCAGGAGAAGAATCTTGGGTAGGTGAGATATTTTCGAGAACTCGTTGTTTCATCTGTTCCCACCCTGTGAATGGATTACGATCTCTTTCCCATCGATACCAAACCAGAGCTTCATCGTCACAACACATTTTTACCGCATGAAGGTTCTCTTCCTCCGTGAAGTCGTTGAGTTCAAAATACTGGTCAACACGAACAACCCAGTAATCCGCGTTTTCACCGTCAAAGATCGGGATCTCCATCTTCCGTGATACCGGAAGTCTCATCTCTTCAGTCGGTGCTGTGAGCGGGAGGGAAGGTGTTTTCACCACATTCTTCACATTTTCTGACCCTTCAGCCTGCTTTTGAACTGTCACAGGGGTCTGCTCGTCGGTGTTGATGGACTTTCCGGTGGTGGAAGATTGGAACTCTCCACTGGCTGCGGTGATCTTCTCCCAACGTGCATCCATGGTTTCGAGCTTCTGCATCATCTTCTCAAAAATGACATTTTTTCTACATCACAATCTTGTTCTCGTTGCAATTACTCCACTCGCTCTGCCAAGTTATCTTTGTTCTTCGCCATTTCCCGAGATTTCAATTGTGCTCTGATACCAAGTTTGATACGAGTAGGATAAATAAAGAGAGCAAACGAGATAGAAAACAAGGACTGAGTTCTTATTGATATGAAGAAATAGAAAACAAGGACAGTGAGAGAATGTATATTGGATGTCTCTCTCCTCCCCTTTTTACACTGATCTCACAAGATATTTCATGCTCAATACACTCATCTTATTCTTATACTACTCTTATTCTCTCGACACACCATGTTCCTGCTAACGGTTAGATGCCCACGCATTATTCGTTTCCTTAACTCTGGTTGACTTGACTAACCTCGAGTTACTTTTGCGCTCATCCTGATTAACGCTGACTGATCCTGGTTTTGGTCCGGTTCCGTCTCTTGTACTGATATAGGACAGGTGGCCGGTTCATTTCATACGTATCAAAAACTTCACTAACTGCTCAATACAAAGCCTCAAGGTGATGCTAGCCTCAAGATTAAGGATTCTAACTCTGCCAGAAAACTGCACTAACTCTACAAGATTTGCCAAAATTCAAAAGCTTCATAGTACATAGAAACATGATCCGGAGTGAGGAGAGACTTTATCAAAGAGATCTAAATCTTGATGTTGAAATAATCAGAGTCGAAGTGATGCAGTCTTACGTAACCATCTTCACCCCCGCTAGAGAAACTGAATATACGTTTCAAAAACTCAGCAACAGAACCAAAACAAACAAAAACACATCATGCGAAAATTATCAATCAAATAATGTATCGTTTACCTCTTCCCATCAGGATTGAATGCCAACGCATTTATAGGACCAAAATGACCTTTCACACCACCTATTTCCTCTTGCAGAATCTATATATTATACCAAACACAATAATACACAGTTCTATACATATATCTATTTTTCCAGGTTACAATTTTCTGAGTCTTCTTGAAACACTGACCTTGTCGTAAAACTTAGCTTCAAACTTCCCAGCGCAATGATCAGTAGTAGTCACAGCTGATGCATCTTGACCACCTCCAAGGACAACCTAAGAGAGAGCAGAAACATTCACAAAGATAACATCATGTCCACTGGTTGATTTTGGGAATCAAAATTTGAAATTTCATCAAGCATTATTAGTATACACATACATGGTTGAGAAATGGAGACATGGCTACAGCATTTACAGGCACCCCTGTGGTAGTGTAAGTCTTAATAAGAGTCAATGTTCTCATGTCCCACAACTGAATGAATCAACAAACACACAAAGAACAATCAAAATCAGAAAAAGGCACTCTATATAACTCAAGAGATAGCAGAAAAGGAAAGAAAAAAACAGAACACATGCCTTTGCGGTTTTGTCAAGTGAACCCGTAAGAAAGTGAGAATCATCAGCTGCTTTACAGAGAGATGTAATGGTCTTCCTGTGACCCACTTCCTCATCTGTTTCCTTGAGCAATTTTCCAGTCTAGCAACAATCGCAACAACACCAAACAAGGTTAAAGCTAAGAACTTTACAAAGTGATATTGATACACGGATTCTGAAATATCTGAGTGTTCTACATTCTGATAACGGCATCTTCACTACTAACTTATAAACAACATAACAAAAGAACAAGAAACAATGGCACCAGAAGCAGCACTGCATAAGATTAAAGCTAGTAACTTTTAAAAGTGATATTGATACACAGATTCTGAAATATCTCAGTGTTCCAGATTCAGATAAGAGCATCTTCACTAATAACTTACAAACTTACAAAAAGAACTAGCAACAATGGCAGCAGCAGCACTGCTAAAGGTTAAAGATAATAAGTGATATTGATACACAGATTCTGAAATACCTGAGTGTTCACATCTGGATAACGCGATCTTCACTAACAACTTATAAAGAACTTACGAAAAGAACAAAGCAATAATGGCAGCAGCAATACCACATAAGGTTAAAGCTAATAACTTTACAAGACATATTGATACACAGATTCTGAAATATCTCAGCATTCCAGCTTCGGATAACCCAATCTTCATTAATAACTCATAAAGAACTTACTAAAAGAACTGGCAACAAACAATGGCAGCAGCACCACCACATAGGATCAAAAGCTAATAACTTTTAAAAATTAATATTGATGATAACACAAGAAAGCCTTTTGATTGTTTACCTCAGTATCCAAAAATCGGATAACGGCATCTTCACCACCACTAACAATAGTTTGATTCAAAGGACCCCAAACAGCTCTATTAATCCTCTTCCTTTCATCAGGACATTGAAGAACAAGCACAGAATCACCAATCTCTACACCACAGTTACATCAATCAATCAAGACATAGTCACATAGGCTAAAAACTTTAAAACCATAGACTATATATAGAACTTACGATCTTGAGGATCTTGGGAAATGCGTTTAACATGAATAGCTGAAGTAACTTCCATGAAAGGATCAGTAGTGATCACAGCAAGCTTATCACCAACTGAGAACTCCACAGACCTCGCCGGAGAACCAAAATCGAAACTGAATCATTATTTTCCAGATTTCAAATCCCATAGCTTTGCAGTTTGATCAGCACTACCAGTGATTAATCTCGACGAATCTCCTAATTAAAATCAGAACACCAAACGGCACCGTTGTGGCCACGGTAAGTTCCAAAGCGTTGGCCATTGTCGGCGTACCAGACGGTGGGAGTGTGATCTTTGGCGCAGGAGAAGAGAAGATCGCCATAACTGTTGTATCTGAGACACGTTAATGGACGTTCGTGTCCTTTTATCACTATCGTCCTCATCTTTAACGCTGTTCTTTTCTAGGGTTTGATTCGAGAAGAGAGCTTTGAATATATCACCAAATCGGAGGATAAAATTGCTGCTAAACCTTTACACGAGCTTGCTAAACCTTCAAAATTAATCAAGAATTTGGTTTTATGTCTTTAGTTTCTGGTTTTGTGAGTTTTTTTTTTTATAATGTATTTCTGTTTGTTGTTCAGTTTTTTTTAGTAAATGAATAGTCTCAAATCTCGAACACAAAAGAGTACATAGGTTTGAAACAATCCACCAAAGCTGATACCAATATGTATTTTTTAGAGGAAAGCTTAAAAATATATGAGCTCAAAGAAAAAATAACATCGTCTACATGCGAGAAACAGTCAAATTATAAATTAGACATACATTATAAATGATGAGCTCATGAAACCATAAAAAAAATTCGGGAAGAAAAGTATCTACGCACACCAATAGTAGCTACGTTAATTAATTAAATAACCACAAGATTACCAAAAGAAAAGCAAAGCATACATCTAGATATTTGTTACCATCAAAGTTCATAAAACATCAATAGATGTCCAACAAAATCTAAAGATAAGAAAGTAATCAATATCACAACCAAGCTCGAAATGCAGAAGCGGTTTGAAAAATAAAGATAAAAAACTATATGGAAACCAAAGCAACCACACCGAAGAGATTCACACCCCATAGCAACGTATGTTGCACCAACGAACCAATCTAACAAAAAAACCAAAGGAAAACGATGTAAAGACATAAGCGTTTGCGCTGTCTTTGATACAGGTGCTTTGATAATGAAAAAAAACACAGTCGACCTTCTGATCTGGCACCACACCACTAGTATTGTACACAGATTTAGAAGCAACCATAGACACTTGGTTTGTAAAAACATCTCTTGCTACTTTTTCGAAAACCGGATATTTATATATTTTGGGGAAAATTGGGGAAAATTGGGGGAAAAAAAACTAATCTAGCTAATTTCACTTTCACCTAGAAAACCTGACAAAAATGAAGGTATAAATAAAACTCTAACTTATTTAACAAAACAAATGAAACACCAACCTATTTAATCAGAAGAAATAAAAACCCAACATATTATATCAAAGTAAATAAAAAAACCAACATATTTAATCAAAGTAAATAAAAAACCTTAAAATCTAATTGAAAACAAAATTAAATTATGTAATTATTTGGTTTAAAAGCTTGTTTTGTATTAAAAGATAAAACTACATCAAGATATTAACAACAATGTTTATGATTGGTGACACAAAGCGTATTAGCAGAAAAAAAAATAAGCGATATGAGAATAATTAATAAAGATAACAAATATTTTCAAAAGATAAAAGGATTATGTAAAAAAGTAGTTGATGTCATCATTCTATATATGATCTTTGGATTTATTATCATGTTATTATGAAATTTGGAGGTCATGTATTTCGGTATTAAAATCTTCAATTGTTACATCAATAGACATACATCCAATCGCATAGTTTCTAATCTCATACTAGTAACTCTTAAAAAATATGCTTAGAACTTAGAAGGTTGTCACGTCCCCAAAATTAGATGACATAGAGAACTCATGATTTCCTCTTTCCCTTTCCTTGGGGCATGTTTATTGTGTCTGGAAGTTCATAACTGCGTTACAAGAAAATCAACTTCGAACTTTCCTAAAATAGCAAATTTTCCAAAATAGAAACTTTTTAAAAATAGGAACTTTCCAAAAATAGAAAGTAGGGTTTCTAAATTAAGGAAACTAAGAGCACCCTCATCAAAAGGGTTTCTTACTCAAGTATCTCACATATATTTTATTAATATAATTTAGTGATATAATTAAATTTTAAATAAAAATGGAATTGAGCTATTCATAAGTTGACAAATGGCAGTACAGTTTCTCATTTTATTGAGAATCGTTTTTTGTTTCTTTCTTCCCTTTTTGTATTTTTTTTTACTTTTTAATTGATGAGATATCCCCATCATATACTCTCATGGGCTGCTCTAAGGTTTTCTGAAACTCTGATTACAGTCGCCATCATCTTCAAACTGCGGCTGGAGCTTACCTTGGAATTGAAATCTATAGGAAGTTTTGGAAAGCTGACATTAAGGGTTTCCAATGCTATATATATCGGCTCTAAATCTTTCTGGTTCGATGGGAAAATGCTTATGAAGTTGACTGTTTGTGAGGTTCGATCTGAATAGAACTGATTCGGAAAAATGAACACAACTTCCAGATCGTAACCCCAATTGTAAATCCTCTTCAGTTGTGGCTAGGTATAGGCGTCGTGCATATCTCCATAGAGTTTCAACAGAAAAGGAATATGTTTGCTTATTCGTTTGTCTATTCTCCCAAAACTTGTCATATATGCGGTAGTTACAGATTCATACATATTGTAATAGAAAAAAAGAAACAACGATATTTTTACCATGTACCTCTGATCACAACGAAACTGGATTTTCTAAAACTTATGGCTTTCCATTGATATTTTAAATGTCACATGGTTCCTCACAATTCGTTGGACAAGATGCCGGCCAGGGTCAGCGCTCAAATATAGTGGGCCACAAGCCAAACCAAAAAAATGGGCCTAAAAAATACATTTGTCATAACTAGGAATTGAACGCTCACAATTATGACCAACTTAGGAGAACTATACCACTAGACCAAAGCAAACTTTACAGAAAAAGACAAAAATAAGTAATAATACCAAACAGCCGCAAGCATGGGCTTCATTTTCTTGGCCCAAGCGCCGGCTCTGGTGACGGCTAGGATTTATTGTTCTGAAGAGCAAACCAAGCAACATTTCTCCATGTCTCTTATCTCTGCCTTTGAAATTCATGAGTTATTCGTTTTATATAGAGGTTAAGAGACTAGGGTTAAGCTTAATGGTTTTATAATGAGATTGAACTCTGTAATCCAAAACTGCGAGATCGGATGTTACAGTTCTCCCTCACTTAAACAAAATTTGTCCTCAAATTCTTGGTTAAGTGTTCTGCATATAAAATTTATTAGCTCACAGCTCAAGCGAACACTATGGTCACACTGTTACTACACCCTCTGATGACCATTCAGTAGAACTTCTGGCACAAGAATCTTTTTCCAAAACTATAACAGTCCAATAGACATTTGAAATTAGTTTTCCTTAAAGAGCTTTTGAAGTCACGACGACCCTCATCCTTAAAAAGTGATACCCAAACTTGATTCACTAATGCATATTCGAATCATGTGGTTAGGGATGTTAAATAGGGTTTTAAAACCCAGCCCTTCTTAAACACTTTGAAGTCCAGCCATGTTCAAGTCCTAACCCTATAAGAGCCTTCTATCCTATTATAAATTCTTAAACCCTATTCAAGCCCTATAAAGCCCTGTACAAACCAAACAAGTCTTCTTTTTCTGTTTCAACGAAGAACCAAACAAGTCTTTGATCTATTTTTTGTTTGTTTTAAATTAAAGAGGATATAATTTTCTTAAGATCTGTAAATTCATAAACCCAATATCCAAATATATTTTTAGAACCATAAATCAACATAAACTTGTGTTCATCATATCACCACACAATTTCTAATTCATCATATCACCAACCTCATCATGTGTTCGAGCCACCTGCAATCTTTGTAGCATCATTGTCTTCAAAGTCATCTTCAATGTTTCCTACAATTTAAAAACATAGTTAGTCAAACAACATAAGAAAGTGGTTTTATCAAAGTCATCTTTAAATTTTACCTTCAAACTCTGCAAATTCACGTAACCAGTTACGTGTACAAATTAATGCTTGCATATTTTTTGGAAGAAGACGATTTCTGTAAGGATTCAACACTCGACCTCCAACACTGAAAGCCGATTCTGATGTCACTGTAGTGATTGGGATGTTAAGTAAATCAGATCGTGAATTTGTGACCAAGATCATGATTGTGAGAAGTTGAGAAATTTTTGTCGCTTAAACGAAGAAGAGACTGAACGATATTTTTCACAAAAGGGGAAAAAACCTAACTTAAAACAGCGTCATTTTATGAAACAAAGGTTAAAAACAAAAAAAATCAGGGCCAACTCTGCTTAAGCCCTTGTCTTTTTAAACCCGGCCCTATATGAGCCCGAAAATAAAAACAGTAGAAAATCAGGATTAAGGGCCAACATAAATATAAACGGGCCAAGGCTAACGCTGTAAGTTCAACCCTTTTTAACATCCCTACATGTGGTGGCTTAGCTTCTCCAACTACTCACATTTTTAAACATTTAGAGGATGTTATTGGATTAAGATTTATGTATAATTGTAATGGCTATTAGGATTACAAAGTTTTAAAAATTTTAAGTGATTTAAGTCAATATTAAAATATTTTACATATTCTCACCCAAAGTCTTTAAAAATATCATCCTAACAAATTTTTAAAAAATTAATCAACCAATAA
>CM051370.1:16778094-16800067 GCA_028015245.1 Cardamine occulta | reverse complement strand
CAAGAGAAACAACAACCTCATGCAGAGAATCATACAAGCGTTGGTGCGAGGATGTTGCCATACCACCGCCCGCATTGCAGCCCCCGGCCTTCAAGCTTCGACCTCGAGACACGGGACAGCCATTCACGCAAAGAAGAAGCGACACCCGCTGCCAGGGGTGCTCCATGGAACGAAACACGACACGTAATAACTGGTCGATCTTCACTTTACCCTCTATCATCATTGTATTATCCATGTGTGTTTTTATTTTTCTTTATGCAATCTCTAGTTACTTTTTCACGCGAGGCGGTGTGATTTAGAATCCGAGGCGGTTAGTCATTTTATTTTATTTTATATTTTATTGAGTCTTGTTGTTGTGTCGGTCCAATGAGTCTTAGATTTTTTATAATGAATCAGGTCCGCTGCTTGGTTTACTTTTATTGAGTCCGTTTTGAGTCAAAAAGCTTGTTTTGGGAATTATGAACTTGGTCTATTGGATTTATTTTCGGGACTAAGGATAACTTGTAGGACTCACTTGCTTGGCCAAAAGTTCTGTATCGGGAAGGCATTAGGCGGATTGAATATTCCCCAAAAGTTCACGCTTAGCGGGGAAATAGAGTTGAACCTATATCATCTCTGATTTTTTATTGGACCTAACCTGATCGTCGATTTCTTTCTCAGGGTTTGATGTTCGTGAGGAAGACCTATTCGAGCAAAACAAGACCCACATAACTCCCACAAAGTATGCTTTCTTCTCTCGCTCCCTTACCGTTGCAAGAAAAGAAAGAAAAAAGAAGAAAAAGAAAAAAAAAAGGAGAAGTTAAAAACAACAAAAGCGAAGTGAACCAAGGGATGATCCGTGAACCGGTGTATCCTTTGTGACCTCATGGAAAGCTTATTTGTGAGGAAACTAAAAAAAATAGAAGTGAACCGGGGATGATCAAGCTCAGTGTATCCTTCCGACCTCATGGAGATTAGTCCCCCACAAAATAAAGAAGCATCAGAAAAGTGATGGCGGTGTGAAAAGGGTTGAAGCATCGGCGAATGAAAACCGATGACTATGAAAAATAAACAGAAAAAAAAATGATGGCGTGGAAGGAGGGAGGAAGAGGGGAGAGGAAAGTTATATGGGAGAGGGTCTTTGGTTAGAAGAAGTTGGCACCTTTTGGACCCGATTTCCCTAGTAAGATCACTGTCCTTAATTTTCACTAATCTATGTAAGAGATGGCGGTGGGGATTAGAAACTTCTGTTGGGTTGTGAGTTATTAAGGTTGGGTCATGAACCCCCACATTGCTCGGTGCATGTCCTAAGGTCGAGTGAAGAAGGTATGAAGTTGAAAAATTTTCAACAAGCAAGTGAGTTTCCGTGATTTTCAAAACCTCTTCTCAGTTCTTGATCTTGTTTTGTTTGAGGACAAAAAAGGTCTAAGTCAGGGAGTTGACATATTAGTATTTTGTCCCATTTAAGCTAGTCTTTTCATATTGTTTTCAAGTCTTTTTAGTCTTTTTGTGTCTTTTCAGGTATTTTAAGGCTCTGGAGCATGGATTGAAGATGTTGGAAGACATTGGAGCAAAAGAACAAATTTGAGCCAAAAGCGATTTTCCCTTTGATCGAGCACCTGCTCGGGCGTGTTGAAACACCCTTTCGACCTTATTTTACCTAGGGACATTTTTAATTAATTTTTAGAAATAAAAAGGCTAGCCGCCTCAGACTTAAGAGATTCATTCACGTTCGTTCTCAGACTCAGTTCTTCATTTTAGGTTTTTATTTTTGGTTTTCAAGACTACACACTTTGTTCCTTTGTTCGATTTGGATTTATATTATTCAACCCTGGATCTCTGTTCCTCTCTGTCGATCGATCCACAACTTGTTTGAGAAGTTTTCCTGAACCTTATTCTTTCAATAAATCATGAATTCATCTCTTTCTTTGTTGTATTTGATCTTGCCATGTGTGAGTAGATCCATAGCTAGGTTAGGGTTTTCAATGGTGAATTAGGTTGTTAATGGCTGGCACAAATAGGAATGGAATTTATATGTCTTCATGAATAGGGTTAAGTAATGCCTAGGTTAGGTTTGATCACCTAGCCTATGAATTTTAGGTTAAACTTATTCATGAGAGTGCTCTAGGTTGCTAGAAAAATCATTGGTGAGCAATTGTGGCGCAGCCAGAGGTTGATTGCTTTGGGGTTGATTGTGACATATTGAACTTGTTTGTTAATGCTTATAAGTCTTCATTAGATCAGGGAGAGTTTAGGACTCTAGGTTGTTAGATAAAGGTATCCGATACATCACGAGAATGAGGCGACATTCATTTGTGTTTGAGTTCTAGAGGTAGTTAATGGCCTGAATAGTTGCTTTCGGTTTTATCTCCCTAATCTGTGAAATACCTTGACTAGTGCGCTTTAATTGGTTGTTTGCACCGATTTATTTTAGTTGTTTATTTGTTAGAAATTACACCAAAATATTTTGTCTTACTTAAATAAATTCTTATAATTTCATAGTGTAACCTTGGTGTATATGGATTAGATTCCTTTTATACTTATAGCGATTGTTCTGTGCACTTACAGTATTTAATTGGGTTAAAACTTCGACACATCGGCTCCTAGAACCGTATCGGCTCTGATACCAAAATGAAGCGATCGCATTTTTATTTTTATTTTTACACATGGAAATAATGAACTAATGTCCATACATTAAACATTCAAAACCATACAACAACCAATTACACAAAAGCGATCACGAAGGTCAGCGGTTCTACAGGTTCTTAATCCTCTGAAACTTATAAAAAACTATAACATACCAGGGTCATAATCATCCCCTCCTCCTGTCTCGATTCACGATCACACTTATCTTTACCTGCATCGAGAAAAGGTGATGCATCAACAATAGTTAAACCGAGCGCTGAGTGAGATTGATCCTCCCAGCAACAGCATATATAAAAGCACCCGCGTAATTTAAACAACCTGACAACACGTAATAATAACACCACATATTACTTTACAGATCAATTATTAATTGAAACTCCGTGAAAAGCTAATTAATTACACTATTGACTAACCACCTAATTCAAAACCTCATAAAAAGATAATCGGTCACCGAACAAAAGCATAAATTAGTCTATGAACTATTACTTCAGTAATCTTTTGTTCACGGGTCAAAATGCTTTCCTTCGCTAAGCCAACTCTGAAGCCTAAACACCTTATTGCCTTAACACACAAATGGCCAGCGACCAACAAGCCTACAATAATGGGACTTCTACGCTTCTTCAGCCGCTCCGCCTCTTCATCTCAAATCCACCACCCGTGATCCCGCTCTCCTCCAATCTTCGCTCTCGACCTCTCATAGCCAATCTCTCGATTAGCTTTTACGTGAGACTCCCTCGAGCTCTCCCCATAGCCGATATCTTGGTATCACTCTGTCACGCGTCGTTCTCCGCCTCACCCCAAATTAGCCCTCGACTATTTCAAGCTCGGCGAGTTCACTCCCCTCCATGCCATGACTACAGCTCCCGTCTCACCCTACCTCAAGAAGCATTCTTGCGCCCACTAACAAGGAAAAACCAGCTAGCGCCTCCAGCAGTCACGCTACCACCGAGGCTCGCCACACCGTAGCCCTGCCCAAACACGCCTTCGATCACGGAATCAAGGCTCCGCCCGTCTCAATGTGGGGCGACTCGCGATGCCTATTACCTATCGAGCTTCTCGGGCTGAAGCTAGAGCCTCCCGAGGTACATGTGAGGGCGACACTTGAGGAACTAGGTCTCCAAGAGCAGGATTCAGGATCCTAAGCCATCGCGTTGCATGTCTTTATTGAGGAAGATGTGCTTTACAGACCTTGTGAGGGCAATGCTATACCGCGCTCTCACTTACAACATCCGGACTCCCGACACTTGAAGAAGGTACATTCTGTTCTTTCTTTGGAGGAGCGATGTGATATAACTATGTGGGATTTTTCGTCCTCTATGGCTTCAGCGAGGCGATCATGGCTGGATTCACAAAGTCGTTCTCTGATCCAAGGATTCAGGACCATATCGCCTCGGGCCCTACTCCTCCAACTCCACAAGTCAAACCGCCTCCGCCTGCCGCGCCCATATGTCGAGAATCTTCAACAACATACTTTTTGCCCGTGCTTTGTAGGTAAAAAGTTCAATATCGATGAGTTCTTTATTCTTATTCTTAGGATGTCCTTTCGTATTGTAGGGAGCGGAAACACAGAGCAATTTAAGGTCTACCATTCCAGCAGGCGTCCGCTTTGCGAAGTGATTTGCGGAATCAAGGACAGCCCGACGGAGAACAACAAAGAACAACGAGTTGGCGAAAGAAGAGTCTCTCAACTCTCATTATTTGCCATCCGAGTGATCTCATCCGCTTCATGTGTCACCCAGCTCTCACGGATGGATATGAGGCACCTGCTTTCGTGTCAAAGATCATCATTCGCCGTCAATACCAGGTTCATTACTGCGACCAGTGGAAGTCTTGCCTCATCGAGCTTCAAACCCAACGGCCCGAACTACTACTGCTGGGCGATCTTCGCGTTCCACCCACCACCCGAGTACCTCATCTCCATCCGGACGCTCATCATCAGCTAAGGCGAGCACATCTCGTGAGAAACATATCTCATCATGACCCGGGCGATGGCCCACACCCGGTCGCCTGGCTTCCTTATCATCACCTCCACTACCAGGTGAGTTTGATCTTCCGCCCGTCTCTGATGATGCTTGACACTCGCAGTACAAGAGGTGGATGATCGAGAGTCAACCAAGAGAACAACAACCTCATGCAGAGAATCATGCAACGTTGGTCGAGGGATGTTGCCATACCACCGCGCCAGCAGCTGCCGCGCCCAGCGCTGAGCTCGACCTCAGGAACAGGGCAGCATTACAGCCCGTGAAGAGGCGAAACCTGCTCCACCAGGGTGCTCCATGGCGACAAAAGCGACACGTGACAACTCGTGATATTCCACTTTACCCTCTATCATCATTGTATTATCCATATGTGTTTTTATTTTTTCTTTATTGCCAGATCTCTAGTTCTTTTCACGAGGAGTGTGTGATTTAAATCGAGGCGGTTAGTCATTTTATTTTATTTTATATTTTATTGAGTCTTGTTGTTGTGTCAGTCCCAGAGTCTTAGATTTTTTGTGAATCAGGTCCTGCTTGCTTGGTTTACTTTTTATTGAGTCGTTTTGAGTCAAAAGCTTGTTTGGGAATTATGAACTTGATCTATTGGTTATTTTCGGACTAAGGATTACTTGTAGGACTCACAGCTTGGCCAAGTTCTGTATCGGAAGGCATTGGGCGGATTGAATATTCCCAAAGTTCACGCTTAGCGAAATAGAGTTGAACCTATGTCATCTCGATTTTTATTGGACCTAACCTGATCTTGAATTTCTTTCTCGGGGTTTGATGTTCATTAGGGAAGACCTATTGAGCCAAACAAGACCCCGTAACTCTCCACAAGTATACTTTATTCCTCCGCTCCCTTCATTACAGAAAAGAAAGAAAAGAAGAAAAAAAGAAAATAAAAGGAGAAGTTCAAAGCAATAAGCGAAGTGAACCAAGGGATGATCGTGAACCCGTGTATCCTTTGTGACCTCATGGAAGCTTGTTGTAAGGAAACTAAAAAATCGAAGTGAACCAGGGATGATCGTAAACCTTGTGTATCGCTGCGACCTCATGGAATTCGTCCCCAAAATAAAGAAGAAGCATCAGAAAAGTGATGGCTGTGAAAAAGGGTGAAGCGTCAAATGAAAACCGATGACTATGAAAAATAAACAGAAAAAAAAATGATGGGCGTGGAAGGAGGGGAAGAGGAGAGGAAAGTTATATGGAGAGGGTCTTTGGATTAGAAAAGTTGGCACCTTTTGGACCGATTTCCCTGGTAAGATCACTGTGCTTAATTTTCACTAATCTATGTAGAGATGACAGTGGGGATTCGAAACTTCTGTTGGGTTGTGAGTTATTAAGGTTGGGTCGAAGACCAGACTAACTTCTGATTGCATGTCCTAAGGTCGAGTGAAGAAGGTATGAAGTTCAAAATTTTTCCAACAAGCAAGTGAGTTTCCGTGATTTTCAAAACCTCTTCTCAGTTCTTGATCTTGTTTTGTTTGAGGACAAAAAGGTCTAAGTCGAGGAGTTGACATATTAGTATTTTGTCCCATTTTAGCTAGTCTTTTCATATTGTTTTCAAGTCTTTTGAGTCTTTTTGTGTGCTTTTCGGGTATTTTAAGGCTCTGGAGCATGGATTGAAGATGTTGGAAGACATTGGAGCAAAAGGAGCAAATTTGAGCCAAGGCGATTTTCCTCCTGATCGAGCACCCTTTCGGGCGTGTTGAAACCAGCTCGACCTATTTTACCTAGGGACGTTTTTTAATTAATTTTAGAAATAAAGAGGCTAGCCGCCTCCGACTTATAGGAGATTCATTCTCGTTCGTTCTCGGACTCAGTTCCTTATTTTAGCTTTATTTCTAGTATTCAAGACTACACACTTTGTTCCTTTGTTCGATTTGGATTTCTATTATTCAGCCCTGGATCTCTGTTTTCTCTACGTCGATCAATCCACAACTTGTTTGAGAAGTTTTCCTGAACCTTATTCTTTCAATAAATCATGAATTCATCTCTTTGCTTTGTTTGTTGATCTGATCTTGCCATGTGTGAGTAGATCCATAGCTAGGTTAGGGTTTTCAATGGTGAATTAGGTTGTTAATGGCTGAGCACAAATAGGAATGGAATTTATATGTCTTCGCAATAGGGGTTAAGTAATGCCTAGGTTAGTTTGATCACCTAGCCTATGAATTTTAGGTTAAACTTATTCATGAGAGTGCTCTGGGTTGCTAGAAAAAAATCATTGGTGAGCAATTGTGCGTAGCCAACGAGAGTTGATTGCTGGGGTTGATTGTGAACATATTGAACTTGTTTGTTAATGTTATAATTTTCTTTTGTCTCGGGGGGGGGTTTGGACTCTAGGTTGTTAGATAAAGGTAGTCGATACATCACGAGAATGGGCGACATTCATTTGTGTTTGAGTTCTAGACCGGTAGTTAATTGGCCCTGAATAGTTGCTCGGTTTATCTCCCTAATCACCAGCGAAATACCTTGACTGGTGCGCTTTAATTAATTGTTTGCACCGATTTATTTTAGTTGTTTTATTTGTTCGAAAATTACACAACCAATATTTTGTCTTAGCTTTAAATAAATTCTTATAATTTCATAGTGTAACCTTGGTGTATGTGGATTAGATTCCTTTTTATACTATTACGATTGTTCTGTGCACTTACAGTATTTAATTGGGTTAAAACTCGACACATCAGCTCCTAGAACCGTATCGGCTCTGATACCAAAATGAAACGATCGCATTTTTTATTTTTATTTTTACACATGGAAATAATGAACTAATGTCCATACATTAAACATTCAAAACCATACAACAACCAATTACAAGCGATCACGAAGGTCAACAGTTCTACAGGTTACTAGCAATCCTCCGAAAGCTATAAAAACTATAAAACTAC
Organism: Cardamine occulta; assembly: GCA_028015245.1. Lineage (NCBI taxonomy): Eukaryota > Viridiplantae > Streptophyta > Magnoliopsida > Brassicales > Brassicaceae > Cardamine > Cardamine occulta. The sequence continues at coordinate 16,792,578 of CM051370.1, read as the reverse complement.
CAGGTCCTAATCATCCCCCTCCCATGTCTCGATTCACGATCACACCTTATCTTTACCTGCATCGAAAAAAGTGATGCATCAACAATAGTTAAACCAAGCGGCTGGTGAGATTGATCCTCCCAGCAACAGCATATATAAAGCACCACGCATAATTTAAACAACCCCAACAACACGTAATAATAACACCACATATTACTTTAAAGCAATCAATTATTAATTGAAACTCCATGAAAAGCTAATTAATTACACTAATGACTAACCACTACCAATTCAAAACCTCGTAAAAAGATAATCGGTCACCGAAAAAACATAAATTAGTCTAACAACTATTCAGCACATAAGTACTGTTCACGGTCACAAGTCTGCCTTCACTTACGACACAACTCTGAAGCCTAAACACCTTATTGCCTTAACACACAAATGGCCGACCAACATAAGCCTACAATAATGGGACTTCTACAAGGCAATACCCACACCAAGTAACAAGGGAACACTCCCAACAAACCATGGAATCACAAGAAACCACAACACACAATTCACCAAGCAAAGCACATGGACCCAATCAAACTTTCAAGGCACAAAAAAGCAAATCCATGGTTCCATAAGCACCCAAAGCTTAGTAAAACTCACTAAAAGCTTCTCCAAGTGACCAATGGAATTCACAATAACCAATCAAGCATAAGAACTCCTGATCAAGCTTAACAAGCCACAAAGCACAAATCCTTGGTTCCCCGACCACCCCAACCTTAGCAAACACTAGCTAAAGCTCCACACGTGACAACAAAGCCTGTAAGCATCCCTAGCAACACCAATATGCTTGACCCCAAGCACCCACGAGGCTTAATGTTAACCTTTGGTCACTACTCACCCTTAGCCAAGGGATGGATCTAGCTATAGATAACCTCCTCAAGCTCAAGATCTCTAAACTTCTTCCTCCAAAACTCCCTGCTTAGCTCGACCCCGAACCCTCTTTTTCCGACCTCATCAAGATTCCTGTGACAAGATCTCACAAGATCTAAATTTCTCCTAGCTCTCAAGCCCTTTTATCTCTTCTCCCAGCTCTCATTCAAGCTCAGAAAATCTCTCCCCCAACCCCAAAATGGCGAGCTCAAGGTGGAGAAGTAGAAGAAGAAAACAAACTTGATTTTGTCTTCTTGTTTGACAAAAACCCTTCAACTTTTGAAGCGACTTATGACACCCCAGGACAAATCTAAATAAATTATTTCAACCCATAATTAATTTCTCAAGACATTTTTAAGGTTAAATAAACTTAAATGAATTTCCAAATTAATTAAATTAATGAATTTTTCGAACACAGGCGTTACAATTCTCCCTACTTAACATAGATTCATCCTCGAGATCTCGTTATCGTTCATCTCAATGAACCATAATCTTATGATGATTACTTAAGCCTTGTGACCAGCCAAACTCAAAACACACATGAGTCTACCAACCTCCGGAGGTTTTCCCACCTTACCTCTTGAACTACACCACGGCCAACACAGATTAAACACTTAATCCACCGAGGTTTCCACCTACATCTTGACCAACCGGTCGACACACCTGCACATGTTCACGCGTGTACACACGAGGTCCATGACTAACCTCCGAGGGTTTTCGCTCTCGATCACTATGCTTATGACATGACATCTCTGAGGTTACGGGCATCTGCCATACCCTACGGGGATATCCATTATACCTTGCAGAATATCAACCATACCCTGACACCCGAAGACACACTTGGCGTCTCCGAGTTATGGGTATCTATCATACCACTCCACTCGGGGTAGTATAACTTTATAAAGTCTCAATATCATATTACTCAATTCAGGACAATATATCCTCGTCAGGATATACAACTACGTATCCACAGTATCACATATCACTCAGGCTATACACCTTACGGTCTGCGTACATTGCAGTCGTACTCTCTGACACCACGGTCGCCCGAGCTATCAGCACTAGAGAACTAGTCCTCTCATCGAGCAATAAGTCACGCATCTATAAGCACCTGGCTGAACTCCTCCGGGATCCATGTAAATCCTTGCAAGGTAACACCGGTATCACCCATATTCCGCACCGAGAATATCTGCCGTGCATAACGAATAACCAGGCCACGCACCTATATCGGTTACTTCTTGGTACACCATAATCTCTTCCGATTATGAACCAAGCTTTTAAATTCTCGGAAAAACTTTCTATGACTCTTCGTGCCATCGATAATAAGAACTACCATCTTATTACTCACATGTATTATCGATATTTAACACCAAAGCGAAATACATAACCATGATTACCAAAATCATCAATAATAAAAATACTCATCTTATTAAAACTCATAATGTAACATTGATGTGTCAAGTTTTAACCCGATTAAATACTGCAAGTGCGCAGAATAATGCAATAGTATAAAAGGAATCGAATCCCACGAGAGACCAAGGTTACACTATGAAATTATGAGAATTTATTTAAAAGCTAAGACAAAATATTGGTTGGTGTAATTTTTGGAAACAAATAAACAACTAAAAGAAATCGGTGCAAAGCAATTAATTAAAGGCACTAGGTCAAGGTATTTAGCTGTGGTGATTAGGAGATAAAGCGAGCAACTATTAGGGGCCAATTAACTGCGGTCTAGGACTCGAAACACAAATGAATGTCGCCCTCTTCGTGATGTATCAACACCTTTATCTAACGACACAGAGTCTGAAACTCGCTTGGGATCTAATGAAGGCGATAAGCATTAACAAACAAGTTCAATATGTTCCTGATCGGCATCAATCAACTCTGCGTTGGCTGTGGCGTCAGTGCTTCACCAATGATTTTTCTAGCAACCTAGAGCACTCTCATGAATAAGTTTAACCTAAAAATCATAGGCTAGGTGATCAGCAACCTTAGGGATTCACATTTTATTGGCGAAGACATATAAATTCCATTCCTATTCATGCTTTCGACCATTAAGAGCCTAATTCACCATTGAAAACCCTAACCTAGCTATGGATCTGCTCACAAAGGCAAGATCAAATACAACAAAGCAAAGATGAATTCGCTGATTTATTGAAGAATAAGGTTAGGAAAACTTCTCGAACAAGTTGTGGATTGATCGGCGGTGAAGGAACAGAGATCGAGGCTGAATAATATAAATCCGAATCGAACAAAGGAACAAAGTGTGTAGTCTTGAAAACCAAAAATAAACCTAGAATGAAGAGCTGAGTGCGAGCGAACTGATAGAGCGTCTAAGCGGCTTCTATATTTATTCTAAAAATAAAATAAAATAATATAAAAAGCGTCCCTAGGTCAAATGGGATGGAAACGGGTGCTCAACAGGTCAGCTAGGTGCTTCGGTTGGCGCATCGACTTTTGGCTCGAAATTGCTTCTTTTGCTCCAATGTGTTTAATATCTTCAATCCATGCTCCAGACCCTCAAAATTCACGAAAAGACACAAAAAAATAGAAAAAGACTAGAAAACAAGATAAAAGACTAGTTAAAATGGGACGAAAATACTAATATATCAAACATCGTTATACCTGGAAATACAAAATGAAAACACATTGCATACAGCTACACACCAAAACTGCAACCTCTCGATGGAACTCGAGCCACACTTGCTAGGAACCACTTCGGAACCTTGTTTCCATCTTATCCTCTAGCTCTAAAGTCTCCTCTCGCACCTATCACGGATCCACAAAAATCGCATCATCGGAATCCCTCTTTACGACAAAAATCCTTGACCCTCCTTTTGAGAACTCTCAAGGTCTCACCTCAATGGTCATATTGGGCTGGAGATCTTACAGAATCTCACCCAATACCTCGTCACCCCTATCTGAAACATTTCTTCAGCATCCCGCCTCGAAGACCTTATAAAATGCCCTGAGAATCTCGGGTAACTCTAGCGATACACTACCGGTTCAACCACTCTATAATCCGGAATGGCGCCATATACCTCAGACTCAATTTAGTTAGCAGTAATGGACCTGTTAGGACCTCTCTGCAAAAGCTATCTTGAGATCCGCTCTATCTCTCACCTCGAAACCTGACTCTTTCGGCCTCTTATCGGCATAACTCTTTTGCCGATTCTGAAGCTTCTTTCATGTTCAGCTTCAAAACCCGGATCCTCTCCATGGTTTCCTGAACAAAACCGAGTGTCGAATCCGGGACAAGTTACCAGGTTCTCTAGATATTGACTGATTGGGGAACATGGGAAAAATAAGTGCGACCAGTTAGCAGGTTCTCCTGATCTTGACTAATTTTTGAAGCTGAGACCAGTTATCCGGTTCTCAGGATATTGCATGAGTGTCGAATCCAAGAATAGTTATACGGTTCTCCGGATCTTGACTGAGTGTCGAATCTAGGACCAGTTACCCGATTCTCCGGATCTTGACGACTAAGAGTCTGATCAAGGACCACTTTCGTTCTTTGGATCTTGGTTATTTAAGTGTCGAATCCTGGACAAGTTCGCGGTTCTTTGAGAATAGTAAAGTGGGAACAATGACCCGGTTACGCCAGCTTAGCGAGTGTCAAATTTGGGGCGAGTTACCCGGTTGTTTAGAGACTTGGCCAGAGTGTCGAATCTGAGAGCAACGGTGGGAACAATTACGGTGCTAGGAATCTTGGTGAGTGTTGAATTTAGGAACAATAAGTCGTAATAGTTACTTAGTTCTCGAATTCATGGTGAGTGTCAAATCTGGAACACGGTACTCGATTCTCTAGATCTTGACTAAATGTCGGATCAGGGACAAGTTACAAAATTCTCGATCTTGACTAAGTGTCAAATCCACGAAGCCATTACCCAGTTCCTTAGCTCTTATTTGAGTGATCGAATCCGGGACAAATTACCGGTTCTTAGGATCTTGATTATGGGTTAAATCTCGAGAACGGTAAATAGGAACAATTACCCAGTTCTAAAAAGCTTGTTGGGTGTGAATTTAGGAACAATAAGTGAGAATAGTTGCGGTTCTCGGATGTTGGTGAGTGTTGAATCAAAGAAATAAGTGGTAGCGATTCGTAGTTTTCTAGATCGCGAGATTTGTCAAATATGGGATCGGTTGCCCGATTCTCGAGATATTGGTGAGTGTCGAATCTAGGATATATTTCTGGTTACATATGATTTTTAATGAATGTGAATCCGCACGATTACCTAGTTTTTTTATCTTGAGTGAGAATCGAATCTTGGGCAGTTCACCGGTTCTTTGGATCATGGTAGTGTTGATTCTAAGAACAATAAGTAGAATAGTTACCCGATTACAGGAGCTTGAAGTGTGGAATCGGGACCAGTTTCACGGTTCTTGGGGGCTTAGCATTATCAAATCTGGATTAGTAAGTGGGAAAAAGTTTCTCGGTTTTACGGATCTTGGTAGTGTAGAATCCGGGGTAAAATAAGTGGGATCAGTTACTTGGTTCTCTGGATCATGATTAAGTTTTAAATTCAGGGGATAGTTACTCAGTTCTTCAGATCTTGACTGAGTGACGAATTCGTGACCAGTTAAGCGATTACGGATCTTTCTTGATTATAAAATCAGGGATATTTAAGTGGGACCAGATAACTAATTCTTTGGATCTAGGCGTGTGTCGAATCGGAGACTTTACCCGGTTCTCTTTATATTGATTGATGTCAAATCCAAGACAAGTTACCTGTTCTTGAGCTTGGTGATGTCGAATCCGAGGAACAATTACTGATTCTCTGGGTCTTGGTGAGTATAGAATCCGAGGAATAGGGGGGAGCGATTCACGAGTGTCGAATCATCTTGGTGGAGTCGAATCTGGGACATGTTATCCCTTTCACGGGATCTTTAGTGAGTTAGCGAATCCTGGACCAGTTACGGTTCTCTGTATATTCAGCATTTGTCGAATCCGGGGACAAGTTAACGGTTCGATTAGATCTCGGTAGTCTCGAATCGGGACCAGTTACCACGTTGTTTCGATCTTGACAGTGTTGAATCGAGAACCAATTACGAGTTCTTGGATCTTTATTGGGGGTTGAGTCGGGGAAAAATAAGTGGGAAAAATTGCACCGGTTCTCCGAAGCTTGACTAGGTGTCGAATCCGGGACTAGTTAGCTGGTTCTTTAGTGCTTGAATCATTATAAAATCCATGAGCGATGGCGGGAGCGAGTTACTCGATTCTTAGGATCTTGACTAAGTGTAGAATCCGGGGAAGAGTAAGTGGGAACGAGTCGTGGTTCTCTAGATGCAGTGAGTGTCGAAATCCTTTTGACCGAGTATCGAATATGGATCTTTAATGAATGTTGAATCTGGACTGAGTTACCTGATTCTTCCGGATATTAGTCGAGAATGTCGAATCCGGGACGATGCCGGTTCCATGGATCTTGACTAAGTGTCGAATCAAGCACCAGTTACCCGGTTCTTCGAATGTTGATTGAGTGTTGAGTCTAGGAACAATAAGTGAAACGGTTACTCGATTCTCCGGGCTTGGTGCTGTTCTAATCGGGACCCGATTACATGGTTCTTTGGAACTTGACTAAATGTCGAATCTATAAGCGATTAAGTGGGAACTGTTACCCGGTTCTCTGGATCTTGACTGTGTGTAGAATCCAGGAATAGTATAAGGGAACAGTTACTTGGTTCTCTGGATCATGACTGAGTGTCAAATACTCTTGACTGAGTGTTGAATCTACGACCAGGTTACCCGGTTCTCTGTATTTGGACTAAGTGTCAAATCCATGTTAAATCAAGATGCTCTGTATCTTGATTTAGTGCCGAGTCTAGGAACAATTATCCGGTTCCTTTGGATCTTGGTGAAGTGTTAAATACGGGACCAGTTACTTGGTTCCTTGGATCGGACTGATTTTCAAATCTTGGATCAGTAAGTGGGACTAGTTACCCAGTTCTCCGGATCTTGATTAAGTGTGTAATCCAAAACCATTTATTTACCCGGTTCTCTGGATGTTAACTGATTGTCGAATCCAGGATCAGTTACATAGTTCTTCTTATCTTGACTGAGTGTCGAATCGAGGAGCAACAAGTAGGAGCGATTACCCGATTCTCCAGATCTTGAATGAATGTCGAATCGGGAGCAGTTACCTCTTCTTGGATCTTGGTGAATGCGAATCTGGGAACTAATAGGGAAAAATTATCCGGTTCTCAGATTTTGGTGAATGTCGAATCTAAAACGATAACTAGGAGCGATAGCTTGATTCTCCAAATCTTGGTGAGTGTTGAATCTGAGACCCGAGTTACCGGTTCTTGGATCTTGATTGAGTTTTGAATTTGTGAATGCGTGGCAGGGACAATTTACCTGTTCTTCGTATCTTGATTGAGTGTTCGATCTTGAACCGGTTACTGTTCTTGGATCTTGATTTAGTGTCAAATCGAGGACCAATTACTCGATTCTCTTGATCTTGATTGAGTGTAGAATCCGGAAAACTAAGAGGGCAGTTACCTTGTTCTTTAGATCTTGGTGAGTGTTGAATCTGGGGACCGATTACCCAGCTCTTTAGATCTTCTTGAATGTCAAATCGGGGACCACTTACGATTCTCGGTTATTTACTTTGAGAATTGTATGTGATAGCGATTTTGCGGTACTCCGATCTTGTTGAGTGTCTAATCCAAGACAAGTTACCCTATTCTTTGGATCTTGAAGCGATGTCGAATCCTAGACCAGTTAAGCGATTACTGGATCTTGAGAGTATTAAATATAGTATCGATGAGTAGGAGCGAGTTGCAGTTCTCAAGATCACATGCGAGTGTAGAATTCATGAGCGATGGCGAGACCAATAACCTAGTTCTCTGAATCTTGATTGAGTTTTAAATCGGGGCAGTTACAGTTACATGGATCTTGACTTGAGTGTCAAGTCGATTACCGCGTTCTCTCGGATCTTGGTGAGTGTCGAATCGGGACCATTACCCGATTATCTGAGGTCTTGGTGATTAGCCGAATCAAAACGGTAAGTGGGAAAAGTTACCAGTTCTCCGGATCTTGTGCGAGTGTCTGAATGCGGACCAGGTGCCGATTGTTTGGATCTTGGCGAGTAAAAATCGAGACCCGATAACCCGATTCTCCAGATTTTCAATGAGTATCGAATCAAGCAAGGTGAGTTGAAACAGTTACCTAGTTCTCCATATCTTGACACAATATCGAATCCGGGATCAGTTACCGATTATCTGGATCTTGACTAACGTTATATTAGAGGAGCAATGGCTGGGTTCGATTATCTCGGTTCTCCGGATCTTGACTAAGTGTTGAATCTGAGACCGGTTACCGGTTCTTTGGATCTTGTTGAGTATCAAATCCTAGACCAGTTACTCGGTTCTTCGTATCTTGATTGAGTGTTTAATGGGGACCAACTACTCAGTTCTCTTGATCTTGGTGAGTGTCGAATCGAGGAACAATATAAAGGAAACAATTACGGAGTTCATTGGATCTTGATTGAGTGTCGAATTCGAGAACGATATGTAGGGCAGTTCCTCGATTCTCCCGTTCTTGTTTGAGTGTCAATCATAGACCAGTTACCTTGTTCTTTGGATCTAAACATTATTACTCGAATCCTAGATCAGTTACCTGGTTCCTACGTCTTGGTAGGTGTCGAATTTGGAGCAATATGTGGGAAAGCGTTACTCGAAGACGTTTCTTATCTTTTATTGATATGTACTTTTTATAATTTACAATAGTTTGTTTGAAAATAAGGTTTAGGATTTTATTTGAATATTACAAAAGTTTGATTACAAATTTGAAGATTACAAAACTTTGATTACAATATTATGAAATCGTAAAATTGTTATGAAAGCTTGTAGAGAGTTTTTAGAGCAGGAGGTAGATTGCGAGAATTGCTTGTGTCTTCTCCAAATGCCGAACTGGGTATATATAGGAGGAGAAACTTAGAGAGTCTTGCTCGTCTTGGATGGGTTGTGGTGATCACGTGTCATTGGTTTGTGGTGTCGACATTTCGGTAAATGCGTCTTTACGTGTCACTAGCTTATGGTGGTGACGTTTTGAGTGCTTGATATGTGTCTAAGTGGGTCCCTATATGTAGAAGGTGGGTCCCATTTTCCTGATAATCGATCTTGACTTCTCGGATACTTCTTTATCTGGTCTTTTCATACATATATATGTCTGTAGATTATTAGTATCGTGAGAGGTAGTAATTAAAATACATAAGATACATAGTCTACTTTATAATATACATTGAATAATTTATACGGATGTCTATACATCAACATGCTTGAGCAAAGCACCAGCTTAAAGCGGATTTGATTATTCTTTATCGAGAGCCATTTGCTTGAATAGCCATAACTTTGATATTCTTTATCGGTGTTAAGATAACCCATTTGCCTGTAATCCGATCTTGACTTAAATACTTCTTTATACAGTCTTTTTCATATAGATATACTCTGTAGATTATTAGTATAGTAGAGATAGTAATTAAAATACATAAGATACAGAGTCTACTAGAATATACATTGAATAATTTACCTGGATGTCTATACATTCAACATGCTTTTGAGAAAAGCACCAGCTGTGAACGAATTTGATTATTATTTACCGAGAGCCGTATATAGTAAAAACCAATGGATTAGTTTTATCTAAAAAAACTGAGTCTATTTCAAACTAAAGTAAGATTCTTAGGACATAATATATATCAAGGAACTATGACACCCATATCAAGATCAATTGAGTTTGCCGACAAATTCCCGAGGGAATTAAGGAAAAAAACTCAATTACAACGATTTATAGGATGTCTGAACTATGTTTCCGATTTCTTACCCAATCTGAGAAAAACAATTCAACCTTTATTTCAACGATTACAAAAAAACCCTAAACCATGGACGAATCAAGATACTAAGTTAGTACAACAAGTTAAATTACAAGTAAAAACCTTACCATGTCTGTCAATTCCAATTCCTGAAGATAGCATGATAGATGAGACTGATGCTTTAGAAGGAGGTTATTGGGGTATTCTAAAACAAAAACTCTCTGAGTTTAGTCGAGAGTCTATATCGTTTTTCATTCAGAGTCTGGTTAGGACCCCAGCAAGCTTATTCAACAATTAAAAAATAAGTACTTTCCATAGTTAGTTGTATTTCAAAATTTCAAGATGATTTAATCAACAAAAGATTTTTATTAAGATTTGACTGTAAGTCAGCGAAAGAAATACTACAAAAGGATGTTAAAAATCTAGTTTCTAAACAAATATTTGCCTGTTGGAAATCCTATATCTGTATTTGATTTTGATATTCAATATATTAAAGACGAAAATAATTCTTTACCTGATTTTCTAATAAGAGAATATTTACATGAAAAAACCAACTGATATTCAACAAACGACTATTCAAGATGACGGATCCTAAAAATAAGAAACCGATGACTGCATCGGATTACATCAAAAACCAACCCCATCTTCAGGGTAAACCCCTGAGTATTCAAATTAATATCTCGGCTCTTGCCGAATTCCCTCCTCTTTCTTATGTAAAGGCGGTAACAACCTCAAAAGGCCAAACCTCTTCTCAACCATCTTCTCCTATTCAAACCACTACCAAATCAAATTACTTCTTCAAACGACAAAAACAACATATATTTACTACCCAATATATAAAACTTATTACCCTCAAACAACTCCAAACATTTACCAATCGCGTCATTTATGTAGACGGCCTTTACCCTACTGATAATGTACTCAAAATATAACCTTCTATGAGTATATTCTAGTAGACTCTAGTTCTGTCGAAATTACTCATTACCTTGCCAAAAACGATCCCAATCTCATATCCTATTCAACTTGCTATCATCAGTCGCTTTAGAAAAATATAAGCAAAAAGGATTTAATTACCTTCATTTTTTGATTAGTCCAAATTGCAATTAAACCATTATCAAGAAGCGGTATTGATTCACCAATACTTATGTTATTAAGAGATAAACCACTATTAAAATTTGAAGAATCGCTTCTTGGAGCAGTCCAATCGAACCTATGCAACAGTGCAGTTTATTTCAATTGTGCGTTTAATTTTCAAGTAAGTTTACATGATCCAACTATACTTAATATAAAGGTATTAAATGTCCATTTAGCAGAAGTAAAATTCCAAAATGAACGACATGGTTATCTATTACTATATCGAATTTACTTTAAACAATCAACTTAGAATTTAATCCAAGATGTTTTATTACAAGGCGATAAAGGAGAAACAATTATATTAGCAGTACATAGTAAAGATACACCAAGCAAGGAATGATCAAACAGATTTCAGAGAGTTTGGAGAATATGAAAAGAGTTTGATAACTTAGAAATGAAGCCTTAGATGAGGTTAAATCAGCAAGAGAATCAAGGGAAAAGTCTAGGAAATTACAAAGCATTAAAACATAGTTTGAATAAAAAGATGACTCTCTTTGGACTTGGGCTTCTTCATTTCATGATAATAGATAGAAATGGGCTTAGGCTTGATTAAGAGGCTGATGAGTGAGTGATATGGCTTACCTCATTAAAAACCTTATTTGGAAAACCCAAATGGGACAAAACCAAATGAAGGGAAAAAGAGTGTAAGTCATATCACCTCTCTTGATAAATGTTTAGGTGGCTTGGATCACAACCAGTGTAGCTGGATTAGCACACACTAACCTGCCCTGGATGGTGTTGAGAAGGTGTTGTAAAGATGTCTTAAATTGTTGAAGTGATCCTCTTAATATTCCCAAATCAAACGTTATTGTTGAGCTAATCCATTTGTTCTTAGCTTCCTTGGCTACAAGCTGCTCAGGTTCAAGCTGCTCCTTCATTGTGCTTGGCATGATCACATCAGTTGTGGTTTAGAGGGTTGGCCTTAGGATTGTGCCTAGGCTAAGTGGGGGAGTTAGGAAATCGGACCGGCTATCGACCTTGTGTGGTCGATAGGGCAAGGTCGATAGAGGCTATCGACTAGGGCAGGTCGATAGAGCGAGGTCGATAGGTCCTGCTGGACGTTTTTCCTAGTGCTTATCGACTAGGTGTAGTAGATAGAGAAAGGTCGATAGAGTGTATCGACTAGGGCAAATCTGTAGGTTGGTCGATAGAGCGAGGTCGATAGGGTATATCGACTAGGTGTGATCGATAGGTAAGTTGATGCGTTTCTTTGGTTGGTTTTTAGGTGGGCTCGCGACCAGGTGTGGTCGATTAGTCGAGGCCGACAGTGGCTATCAACCATGTGTGGTCGATAGGGGAATCGATGGTGTTGGTCGATAGGTTGTGGTCGATTGACCGTGTTGTTCTGTGACTTGTGGTTTTTTAGCATTTCTTGATGTTGTGAATTGCTAGAGGTTAGGCATGGATGTGTTTGATTATTAGAAGTAATATATGGTGTTATTAATTCGTGTTGATGTGGTTGTTTGAATTATGCAGGCTTTCATATAACCTTGTTGTTGGGAGGATCAATCTCACTCAGCGTTTGGTTTACCAAATATTGATGCATCACTTTTGTAGATGTAGGTAAAGATGAGGCGTTGTTTTTAGGTGAGGGAGGGCGAGGAGGCGAGGAGGCAAGGATTATTAGGACCGGTGGTTTTATGTTTTGTAGCTTTCGTAGGATTGCTAGAACCGGTAGAACTGTTGACCATGTGTGGTCATTGTTGTTTGTTGAATGTTAATTAACTGGTGGAATATTATTTGTATGGGCACTTAATGTTTGTTAATTGCATGTTTTAAAAAAAATAGTGCGGTCATCACAATATTTGTATACTGTTTTGTACACCACATTTTTACACCGTATTTAGATACTTTATACACTATTTTGGTACAAAGCCTAGGATAGCTTGTGTGTTGCCTGGGGTCATAGAATCATCCTCTTCGAGCCTTGTGGGATTCCATGGTGAGTTATCTTTATTGTGATGATTCTGTTTTAGTGTTTTTAGTCATTGTTCTTACGAGTGCAGATGGCTAGAGGGCGTGGTGGAGGCCGTGCCCAGGATGGAGGAGCAGGTCGATGAGTGTCATGCGAGTCAGGTGGGGGCTTATTGTATTGCTGTTGTGATAACCGGTGTGGCAAGTGTTCCATGGCTTCTTCGGGTATTGCGGCAGTGATCTTGGGTTTAGCGAGGAGATGATGCTCGGGCCGAGATGATCATTGCTGTTCTCTTGATAGTGTTGTTAGAGCTTAGAGAGCGGTACCACTTAGCTCCTGTGGTACCACCGGTGGTTGTTGAGGTTCAGCCTCACATTGCAGCTGCGGTGGCTGAGGAGCTCCCATCTTACCTCAGGATAATGGAGCAGATGCAGAGGATAGGCATGGGGTTTTCCCTGGAGGTGCTAATCCCGAGGATGCTGGATCGTGGTTGAGGAGGATAGAGAGAATTTCCTCTTGAATAGGTGCCTGCGAGATATCAAGTTGAAGCATTGCGGTCCATTATCTTGAGGGTGATCGCGTCTACGGTGGAGGAGTGTGCGGCCTCGAATGTTCAAGCGGAGATGGCTTTGACAAATTTTTGGAGGAGTTTAACTCTAAGTTTTTCACTTTCGGAGGCGTTCGACGGTTAGAGTCGAGGCTTGTGAGATTGACTCACAGAGATTTTTCGGTACACGAGTATACAGCGGAGTTCAATCTGGTCGGGGCTGTTCTTATATGGGCAGTTGAGAGTGAGTCAGCCCATGTGTAGAGATTTCTTATGGGTCTCAGGGTTAACCTCAGAACCATTGCATGGTTGGTTATGCAGTTTTTAGTAGGTAAAAGCTGGCATTGCGTGAGGGGGGTCCGAACGACAAGGTGGTCGCGGTTACACCGAGTTTTTGCGAGCATCAGTCTGGTCTGAAGCGGTGGTAAGTGCGATGCAAAAAGACAGAAGTGGAAGCGGGATGGCGCTTCGAGAAGTAGTCGGGTGGTCCGGGTTACTTTGGGTGTGGGCATAGATCACCTAGTGGCTAGCTGTCCTAAGGAGACGGGGCATATTAGACCTTAGTATCCCAAGCTGCGGCAGAGTGAGGCCACAGTGGTGCAGCCCATTAGGCCGGTGACAGCAGCTCCTTGAGTGTATTCCATCGTCAAGTCCGGAGAGCCGAGTTCCAGGCCGATCACAGGTATTTCCTTATATTCATCTAAGTTTAATTCTGTGTTGGGGAAATTGGTTGCTTGTTGGGTAATAAGGTTCTCGGCACATGTATATGTGCAGGGACCTTGTGTGTTGGGGGTGTTGAGTGTCGTGGTGTTTGACACGGGAGCATCCCATTGCTTCGTAACTCCAGAATTGGCTGAGAAGGCTAATGTTCGATGCAAGCCCGATATGAATTTGGATTTCATGGAGGTTGCCAGAGGGAAGCTTCTGATGATTCACGTTTAGGTTAGAGACGTGGATGTTCAGGTAGCGGGACAGTCTATGCCTGCCAATTTGATTATCTGCTCTGTCGAGCTGTATGATGTCATTTTGGGCATGGATTTGCTTGGGAAGTTCAGAGAGCATCTGGATTGTCACCGAGGGCGTGTCAAGTTTGATAGAGGCAAGGGGCATGTATCAGTGGGTGAGACCAACTTTTGGGAGTCTCGTGATCTCGGTTATGTAAGCTGAGCGTATGATCGAGA